>JAOUZG010009418.1:986314-1038528 GCA_026289955.1 Argiope argentata
TATATATATATATATATATATATATATATATATATATATATATATATATATATATATATATATATATATATATATATTCTTAAAAAAGCTAATGTATTTATTTTTAAATCTTTGTTTAAAGTGGGATATGTAAGTAATTTTTATTTTGTTTTCAACAAAATTAAAATTACATACATTTATCATTTTTAAATATTAGCTTAAATGCTGCTATGTTCAGAAATAATAGAATGGTCACGAGTATGTATTATTTATTAGGTATCCAATTCTGTTCTTCATTCTGTATTCTTTAATATTTAAAAAAATATTGCCAAATGCAAAATAAAATAAATAAAAAATATTCTTTTACAATTGAATCCTTAGTTCGAAAATAGTTTCATCCCCTTCCTATAAAGATAAATTGCGTTAAATTATATGTTTTATTTGAAAATTTTGAATTATTCAAAACTATTTTATATCCAACCATATTTCCAGTTTTATATTATCTTTGGTTCGAATTTTATTTTAAAATAAAATTTCACCACGGAATCGTTTGTTTTTGTAGAAAGTCAGATAAAAGAAAAGTTTCTAAAAGAAACATTTCTATTGTTCATTTTAACTATGCGATAAAAAAAGCGTCTTGGCACACAATAGAAAATATTAGTTAGAAAGAGAAAAAAAATCAGGATTCCAGAAAATTTTTACGAGTTACAGGCTCCTATTTATGATTTATTAACACGTCGTGATTTTCTCTTGAATTTTACTTACTCGTATTCTTTAGGCTGAAAGAAAAAAAATGTTTTTTTTTATTGCTATATTTTTTAATGTGTTATGAATCAGTTAGAATCACATATTTTAAATTATGAAATTATAATGGTTTTCTTATTTATTACTTTCTGACTTTTAAGTTGTAACTTTGTGTTGAAATATTTTTCGCCTAATAATGCAGATGTAATTTATTTGTTATAATGAAATATGATTAAAGGAGATATAAATACCTTGAGAGATGTGATGGGGATGAGGAATAAAATATTTCATTCTGTGTATTTTTAACGCCTTATGGTGTAATTAAGTATTTTATGCTTTAAACAGCGTAAATGATGCGTCAAAAATTAGAAGAAGGAAATCTTCAAATAATTATTTGTTAATAGGATTAAGTCTGTTAACTAATCCTCTGTACATCGATTAAAAATGATTTACGACTTTACATTAATACTTTTTTTTGTAGTAATATTTATTTGGAACCATAAAGATTAGGATTTGAGAAAAATTAATATTTTGAGAATTTTTATATATTTTTTTCTTATATGAGTGAGACTGTATTATGATTTAATAAATCATTTGAATTGAATATGTGAGTTAAAGGATTTTATTTATTCTTTTACAGGCACATATGGTTGCTGCATTTGAGCAGTCCTTATCGAATATGACGAGTCGGTTGCAACACCTTACAGCCAGTGCAGAACAAAAAGTAAGATATTGGTTTACGTAGATATTTTTTATTACATCGTATGTATATATACCATGCTGCAAATATATAAAGAAAGCATTTAATTGATTAAATTTAAACCCACTTTAATTTATTTATTAAAAAGTCTGTCATTTCATAACAGGAAAAATTTAAAATTTTACGAACTGCAAACGGTAGAAATTTCGGATTGTTTTCTTTTTCATATTACCTTAAAATTTATATAAGAATACAAAAACCTTGTGAAGAAGATATTTTTGACATACATACAGAATTTTTTTAATTAGTATATATCGAATATATTATACACTAATTATATATAATCCTTTCAACTCAAATATGAGGCATATTTTCCTCCAGAATCATTGGTTTTCCTTATTATATGTATTCATTTTGATTTATAATTATTATCATATAAGAACATGATGTTGTTTTCGTTAGGCGGTTTTGTAAAATTGAAGCTCGAAATTGCGTAGGCAATGAATAAAACATAAAAGGCAATATTCATCAATATCTTTAATTCGCATTTTTTTTTTTTTTTTTTTTTTTTTTGTATTTGCATTAATACGTGCATTCTTTTTCCCTCAAATTTTAATATCAACTTTTACTTGAAAATTGTTAGAGTAATTAATTGAGAAATTATTCTGCTTTCAAGTAATTTTAGAGTGCTTGAAACATTAATGACAAAGCCTTATTAATTATTACAAAATATTATCAAAATATTGTCATTATACCTCTAAGTCAGAAACAAACAACTATATTGCAATGAAATTTTATGTTCTATCTTTTATGGTGCTGTAGCGTTAGCCTTATAAGCCAGATAACATCTGCGATACCGAAGTCGACTTTTGGTATAGTGGCTATGTTACCCCGCTACAGGCCCAAGCGTCGCAGGTTCGTACCATGACCTTCAGTCGCTATATTGGTGACCTTGACAACGCAACCTTCCTCTACAGTCGTGGCGCCATGTACAAGCAGCAAACTCGTCAGACTCACTTGACGAAAGCTAAAAGCAAAACAAACAAAAATAATCGTCAGACCGACTTGACGAGCAAGCAGCAACTCGTCATAACACTTGACGCAATACAAAATCGTTCGCTTCTTTGCCGACTCACTGATGGGGGAGTACTGTAGCGTTACCCTTATAAGCCAAATAACATCTACGATACCGAAGTCGGCTTTTGGTGTAGTGGCTATGTTACTCGGCTCCAGGCCCAAGCGTCGCAGGTTCGTGCCGCGACCTTCAATTGCTACAGTGCTTCCCTTTTACTTGCGAAATTGATAAGCTGAAAATTAAATAATATATGTATTTTTAAAGGTCCCTTATTACTTTAATGACAATGTGATCATCTTCTTTAGGACTGTGAGCTGATGGAGTTGCGCAACACCATCGAAGCCCTGAAGCAGCAGAGCGCCGAAGCCGGTCTCACCAAGATGGCCCTGCAGTCGATGCAAGCTGTGCAGAGAAGTACGGGTGCTACTAACTTAGTCCGAAGGCATACTTTTAACACTACTAAGGATACGGGTGAGGCATGCTGCAACTAACAGTGAAATGTGCTGTGCTGCATGAGTCCTTTGGTTTGTTCCGCATGCCTGCCTGTCCCACTCTACTCACTAACCGTTTGACTGTGTGACTATTGAGTCTGTGAACACTAAAGCATGAGTTATCTGGTGCATCGACAATTAATTGCATGATGGATTATGTAGCAGTATACCATTAACTTTCCTAATTTAATTCAATTTTTCATAATTTATAATACGATTAATTAATTAGAGTGAGCACTTTTCTTTAACAGTCCAAGGTATGCTGACAATATTCATTTCTAATTAATACAACATTTACTATTTAAAAAAGCCTTTACTCTCTCTATTAAATTTTTTTGATTTTGCATGAAAATTCTCAAATTCTTACTACTTTCAATTTTCACTGAACTTTATTTCACTTGACTTATTTATATCTGTAAAAGGACTTTTTACTCATTTCCTAATATGTTAGAATTTTGAAATTTTTTAAATCCATTTTCCCAAAAACGATTCATAATTTTAACAAACAATTGTAGAACTTAATTATCATTATTTTAATTACTTCGGTTATAAATTTTTTATTCCATATATTAGAGCATTCTGATTGTCAATTTGAGAATGATTTGATTTCTGAATGCCATAATATTCTGAATAATAGACTCTATATAAAAGGTGAATAAAACAAAAGAATGGGTTAAGACTTATTTTTATTTTTTAAAAAATTAATAAAGTTTGTTGTTATGAAGGATTTTTATTGCTTTTATCTTATATAAATTTATCTTCGAAATTTATTAAATCATTTTCCTCTTGAAATTCATTTGTGGAAAATTTCGATATAGATATTTTTTAATGTCCTCCTTTGTTTGGGAATCTGATTATATTTTGTGCACACTATTTATAAACAACATCAAAATTTTTAATCTAGATGTTATTAGTTAAACTAAAGTTTAACTGCTTGCAATCACCTACTTTTTTTAAGGTTTAAAAATATTTCATGGCACTATTTCTAGTTAATTTTTAATTCAACCCCAAAAATTAGAAAATAAATAAAAAGATGATAATTAAAAAGGAATTCAATGCCATATAAAATTTTAATCCGTATTTTTAAGTGTTCATTGTAATTTAAATAAATATTATTTTTTTCATAAATTAATCTACATTAGTCAGTCAGCATACCTTGCAACTGTTTATATACTTGTTCTATTTCTAAACCATGCACTTAAAAATGTATATTGCTATATTATTAAATAGCTTCTGTATTCAGCTTTTAAACTGTTACTTCATTTTCCAATAGCACTCCAAGAGCATAGGATATCGCGGCAGTTTTCCACTGATTCAATGTCCAGTGTCAATTCCTGTTCCAGTGCTTGTAGTGGAAACAGTGGCAAATCAGGGGATGCTTTGAGTGATAAGAAGAAAAAGAAAAAGGGCTGGGTAAGTAATTTTGTTTTATATTTCTCTTTTGCCTTTTTCAGTGTCTTGATAAACCTTTAACTTTTTTTTCGTGTCATTTTGTGATTTCGAAAATTCAAACTGCATTTGTGTATACCAAAAAATAAGTGTCTTGAATTCCTTCTTATAATCATTATTGTCTATGAGATCATGTGAAGTTTATGAATCCTTTCTCTGTAAAAATATTAAGAATTTGAAATATAGTTTAAAGTGGAGGTTTTTATTCCTGGAATATTTTTATTTTCCATTTATGAAATCTAGAAAAGCCTTCTTTGTTTTTTTTTCTCCTTTTACTTTAAAAGACGTATATATCGGCTTGTAATATTATTTATTTATCATTTGGTGCATTGTATACATTTTCATAAAGTATGTGTCTCACTGTGTTGAACTATAATTCAGCTGTATATATTCTTCTATCTGAAAATACTAATAAGATTGCTCTTTGATTTTCCATTGTTGACTCCAAAAATTAACAATTATTCTTCTTTAAATTACAAATTTTAAATATACATTACATAAAAAATATATTTTATACATATAAACTAAGAATTCATTCTTAGTTTCTCTACTTTAAATTTTTGTTTGACAGTAAGAGAAATACAGCTTAAAATTTTGAATGGAAGTATTATTTTTTTATGTTGTGTACTTCTATGACTAAATAAATTTCTTTTTTAATTTATTATTTCAATTAATTGATTTGCTATCTTTTTTCTCCTGCAGTTGAGAAATTCCTTTAGCAAAGCCTTCTCTCGAAGCAAGAAAAATAAGAATGGTTCTGTTTCTGATGTGGAAGATCTGAGACACTTACAGTCTGATTCCTCCACCCCAAATTCTCCTCTCCTTGGAGCAGGACACACTACAAATGGAAATGGACATGGTCTCAAACAATCTCATTCCTCATCTGCGTAAGTAATGATCAAAATATTTGTTGAAATGTGTAGATGTATAAAAATAATAAACTGGTTTTAATTATAGAGCTTTCAGAAACTCAGAAGCATGAAACTAAAGTGAATTAGATCTTTTTATATATATTCAGATCTTATAATGGTAATGCCAATATGTCATGTTTATTAATGAAATACTCCTTTTACTCTCTATATTTTTTGTAGAATGGTCAATTAAGAACTCCATTCTTTCTTTTTTATTATAAATGACCATGATATCACTACAAACTTTTTTAGGAAGGCATGCCCATTGTTTTTGTATTAGCATAGAAATGAAAAATATCTTTAATATGTCTAGGAATATTTGAATGCTGCAGATTAGATTTCTTATGTATGCATTTATCAAGGAAATGCTTTATTTAAAAATCGACTAGAATTGTATTTTATTTTTCTAAATCATTTACTTCATCCTTCAGAAGTATTTTCATTGTTACAAGTAACATTATTTGATAATAGTAAGGATATTATTGCTTCCATATGCTTTATGATTTAATTTTATTGCACAGTTATTTTCTTCTTTCCCTCTCCCTCTCTCTTAATAATTTTGTTTCAGCTATTATATATGTAAAAATATATATACTAAATTATTATGTCATTCTGTATGTAATTATTGTAGCATATGTAATTCTGTAATTAAAAAAATCATTTACAAATGCAAATATTAATTATTTAATTTAGAACTTCTTAATAAGAATTATTTAATTTTAGCAAATTTTTTACAAAGCAGAATATTTGGAATTGAATTATTTTACTTCAAATATTATCTATGTAAAGCTCTTTAAAATTGCTAATAACAATTTTATATGTTTTATATGTTAAATAATTTTTATATGTTTTATATGTTAAATAATTTTTATATGTTTTATATGTTATCAAATTATATTCTATTATTGTTAATTCTTCGAAAAATTTTACATCTAAATATTCTTATTGCTTTTCTCAGGCTTTATGAAAAAGAGGATGAAGATACTCCTGAGGCTGTAAAAGATTTAAAGAAGCAGCTACATGAGAAAGATATGATGTTGACAGATATAAGGCTGGATGCTCTCAGCTCAGCTCATCAGTTAGAAAACTTAAAAGAAACTGTAAATAAAATGAGAGTAAGTTTCTCATCTTCATTAAATCAAATAATTTCTAAAATACACTTTCTATTCAACTGGATTACTTACTGTATTTTTGAAACTGTGCTCATTCATGCATTTTTAATGACAGTTCACTATTGTAATATTTTCATCAGGTACACAATTTAATAAAATTTTGATTTCCATAAACTATCAGGGATAAAAAAAATTTGGTTATCATAATATTTGTAATAATTAATTTTAAATTAATTATTAAAAAGAGAAATTAAATAAATGATTCAAATGAATTTATGTGTGAAACATAGAAATTAGTTTACCTTTTAATTCACTAATTAAAAATATTTTATGTTTAAATATATTCTCTTGGATGCAGAGCAGTCACCTTTCATATCAAATATCACAATGTTTTCTCATGAAACTTATTTTAATACATCTCAGTTGTATAAAATTGTTATACTTGTTGCATTTATGTTTATCAGATGCTATATAGATAAAAAGATAATATTTTGTAAATTATTATTCAGTTACTAAATTATATCCGTATGTGTATGTTTATCACTTTTTGTTTAATAAATGGGACTTGTTTTGCTTTCCAGAGTGAAATGCTTAGCTTGAAACAAGACAATGATAGGCTTCAAAGGCTTGTCGCCACTAAGTCACTCACTTCATCCCATAGTTCCTTACCATTAAGAAATAGTTCTGAAAGTCTAGAAAAGAGACTGAGTGCTTCAGAACATTCAGGTCCTCCTAGTATTGGTAAGTATATTTAAGTTTTTTTAAAAAAAACTAAGTTCATCACACTATTTATAACAATTACATTCTTTTTTTACATATATTGTTAATCTACATTAAACTAATGTTTATTTTAATGATAACATATAAAACAAAAAGTGCATTTTATTTCTCTCCAATTTATATTATCGTTTCTAAAGATGACACTAACATTATGGTGTTTTTCCCCTTTCAAATATTTAACAAAAGTGTTTAACAGATTAAATGTAATTTTTAATAATCAGCATTCCATTCATTAAGTTACTTTCTATTAGATAATTCTATTTTATTGCCTATTTCTAAGGAATTGGGAAATGTATTATCACAAGCGTTTTGAAGAATGTTTTTTTATGAAATTAAATCCCTATGTTATACTTATGGTGCTCTGTAATGAAATACAAGAACAATATATAATCAAAATGCTCAAATACATAATGTATAATATTTTCAAAATTGCTAAGTTACGGGAAAAAATTTAATAGTGAATCTTCTTGCAGCTGAAATGTATCTAAATGAACCTAGAAATGACCAGGATGGAAAATTGGTTAATGTGTCAGTTTACCTTGGTTGCCATGGTGATAGTTCTATGTTTCAAAAACAAAATGCAGTAAGTTTTCTTGTTACTTTCTAGAAAATTGAAAAATAAGCCACTAAAACAATTTAGGTAATAACATTGTCACATCTCTTCTTTTTTAGAATATATCTGAAGTTCTTATTGGAAATATCTCCATCAGCTCTAAAACAAAATGGGACCTCTTAGATAACCTAGTAAAAAGGTCTTTTAAGGTAAATTTTAATTAGCTTCATTAATAATATAAAGATTTAAATTCTACAAATTCATTATAATATTGAAAGTTATTCTAATATTTTTTAATGTGTAATTTCAAATGTTTAGTGTAAAAAAGAACTGATGTAAAATATGTTTTTAAGATGTTTAAAAATTTGGATATTTTTATTTTATGAAAAAACATACACCTTCATATTTTAGAGAAAAAAACACCTTTTATATACTTCTTCTTTTAGGAGTACGTTTTGAGAGTTGATCCTGTTTCAAATTTAGGACTCAATGCTGAGAGCATTGTAAACTATCATGTGGGGGAAATTGTAAGAGCCAAAGGTAATTTTGAGTATTTCCTTCTGATTTAAATTTTATTGAAATATTAAATTTTATTAAAGAGACTTGAGAAAAACTATTAAAATGTATTAAATTATAATATTTATTTTTTACAGATGCTGATGCCCCTGAGCTTTTACCCTGTGGGTATGTTGTTGGTGACAATATGCACATCAGGCTAGTTTTAAAAGGTATTTGTCATAAAATAATACTCTTATTGATATTATTTTTAAATCTTTATTAAATAACAAGATGTAACATACATGCTTGTTTTTCAGGTACAAAACAACATTCTGTTGATGCTTTAGCCTTTGAAAGCTTAATACCAAAATCCATAGTGCAGAGATATATATCCTTATTAACAGAACATCGAAGAATAATTTTATGTGGTCCAAGTGGAACTGGTAAAACATATATTGCTCAAAAGCTTGCAGAATACCTTGTTTTAAAGTAAGTTCTACATTCTTTATCAATTTACACAAATATATTAAAATTTAATTATCTGTGTTTTTATATAAACATTAAATTGAAGATTATGGATAATAATGAAAAATAACTGCATCTTAATTATCAATTGAATGACATTCTAATATTTTTTTCTCCATTTTTTGCATTAACCTAGAATTAATATAAAATTTCAAAGTCACTCTAATCCATGTGTTCCATAAAATTAGAAAATTTACATGTATTATTATTTCTGTTTATGATTTCATAATATGTTTTTATGATGGTCAAGTTTGTCTTAAATTGGATTTCCTAATATTATTTCATATTAATTTGGAGTTTTTTGGGGGGATGTATTAAAATTGAGTAATTAAAGGGGTTTTTTTTTACTGAATGACTTATTTCTTTTTATCTATGAAAAAATATATGTGTAATAAAAAAACAATCACTTAGAAAATCAATTCAAGAAAAAAAATTCCGTTTTAAATATAATATTATAATTAATATAATATTATAATTCTGTATATAATAGAATCTAAATATTTGGAACTTAAAAATTGTTTTGTAATAGATTTGAATTATTTATCAGTAATGAAAAGTGAGCTATATGAGTTTTCAGTATTATCATAACAAATCTTTTTTTTCATAGGAATGGAAAAGAATTAGCTGCTGGTGCTATTGCTACATTTAGTGTGGATCACAAATCAGCAAAGGAACTAAGACAGTATCTGTCTAATGTTGCAGAACAGTGTGAGACTAGGTATATATATATCTACTATTACTATTTTTTTTAGTATAATAGTATAATTTAGATTTCAAAAGATTAGGAATTATTAGAATAATTTTTCTGGCAAGTTTATGATATAATGCCATTTTCAACTTATATATGACATTCCTAATTTCATATACTATATAGTAAGCATGATTGATATTTTGTGAAACAATATAAACTATCTTGTTATTTTTAAATCAATGAATTATTCTGAAAAATAAGTTTTTTTTTATTTATTTATCTAATTTTTTAGTAGCATTGTTAGAAATATAACAATTTACTCTTTACTTATTTTACTTCCTTTTTTATAGTAATGTGTCAGATCTACCAACTGTGATAATCTTGGACAACTTACATCATGTAGGCTCTCTGGGAGAAGTTTTTAATGGTTTTCTTAGTGCCAAATATCAAAAGTGGTAAGAAAATGTGGCTTATTTCTTATTTATTTATTTATTGAATTTAATTTGATTTATATTTTGTTAAAAAAATAGACTGTCTTAAATATTTTTCTTCATTAAATAAAATATAAATAAATCTTAGCATTATAAAAAACTGTTTATGACATAAAAAGTTTTTATTACTAACTTATACTAAAAACTAAAATACAAGATACAACTTCTTTTCAAAATAAATAAATCTTTCAAAAAATATATCAGTTTATTTGTAACTGCCTTAATAACTCAAATAATTTGAATTATGCGTAATTGTGCAACAATTATTTTGAAGTGTCGAAAAATCTTGTATCTTTATTAAATGAATTTACAAAAACTAAAATTTGAAAAATTACACATTTTTATTCCAAGTTTTATGATTTAGTATATGCACATGTATGGAAACATAATATGTATATACAGGGCCTGACTTAGCCTAGTTGGGGTCAAGGGCAGAAACTTCTTTGGGGCTCCCTCTTCTTCACTACTTTAGTAATAAAGAACATTCATTAAAGAAGGAAACGTAAAATAAAATTTCTATTCGATTTGGGGGTCCGGGCCAACTGCCCTGTATGCCCCTGCCCCAGTTAGGCCCTGTGTATATATGTTATGCTTTTAAATATTGTTTTTTCCGTTTAATTCTTATTTTTAAATATTTCTAAAATAAACTCTTAAATGAAATTTATTTTCTTGCAGCCCCTATATCATTGGCACTATGAACCAAGCAACATGCTCAACTACAAATTTACAACTTCATCACAATTTCAGGTAAAAAAGTCGTCAAAAAATAATAAATTATTTGAATAATTCCTTGTTAATTCATAATTATTTGCTGTGATTTTTTTTAACATCTGGGGCAGTTTTTCATAATTAGTTGCATAATACTAGAATATTAAATGAATTAAATAATAATCATAGTTTTATGTTAGTATTAATAAGGCTTGTTAGTTTTGTTTGCAAATTTCTACAATTTATGTACTAACTATTTAGCATTCTCAAATATTTTAAAGTCTCATTTTATAAAATTTATATATAAGAAAAACGATTTTTTATTGTGTAATGTACTTCTTAAAAAATAAGGGTAATTGCTACATTATATGTCTAATATGTAACTTTTTTTTCTTAATTTTACAGAAGTAAAATTAAATACTTCCTTGCATATTATTATTTCTATTCTTATAGCTTTAAAAAAATATAAAGCATAAATTGTAATTATGATTATTTTTAGATGGGTTTTGTGTGCTAATCATATGGAGCCAGTCAAAAGCTTCCTAGGAAGATACCTGAAGAGGAAACTAGTCGAAGAAGAAGTAAAAGGAGGCATTCGCAATGCAGAAATTGCCAAGGTCATTGACTGGATGCCTAAAGTTTGGCATCATCTAAATAAATACCTTGAAACACACAATTCATCTGATGTCACAATAGGTAAATAATAATAATAATAATAATATATATATATATATATATATATATATATAATATGAAACTAGATTTATTTGATTACTTTTTTAAAACTTAATACCATTTCTGTTTATTATTAGGTCCAAGATTGTTTCTGTCTTGTCCCATTGATCTTTCCAGCTCTCAGGTGTGGTTTACTGATTTGTGGAATTACAGCATTGTACCATATGTATTAGAAGCAGTACGGGAAGGTCTTCAGGTAACTTGCTTCTAATTCCTTGAATTCTTTCCCCTCTCCCTTGAATTCTTTAATTTATTCTAAAAACAGAGTACAACTTTCTCTATTTGAACTATTATTGCTTTAAGTATTTCATACTCTTTGCACAATTTTTTTTATTTGCACAATTGTTCAGAATTAATCCAAAAGTATTTATTATAAAAAGTGTAAAAGAGAACATTTGTTTACATCCTTTCACTCATAGATATAAAATTTATGAAAATTGTTTCCCTTTTTTCTACTACAAATTTTAGAACTTGAAATAAACTTAGTGTTATTCAATTGAGGTTGAGTTATTTTAAACAATATTGAACGATATATCTATGATCAGCGTCTTAACAACCAAAGGGCAAAGGGGTTATTGAAGTCCCCGTCTCTACTCATATGGGCAACTTTGAAACAAAATATTAATGTATTTATATCGTTTGTTTTAAATAAAATATTATTATTTGGGGAAAATTTATGGATGGATACAAATCTATTTCCATACCCATCTATATTTCGTTAACTACTGATAATGACTGGTTACAAAAAAATTATACTATAATTAGTCACTTGTTGTTCTGACAAACCATTGTCTATGATAATAGAAATTTAAACTACCTGTAATTTTCATCTACAGAATATTATGGTTATTCATAAATTTTTTACAGTGTATAAAAGTCTCGTCTATTATTATGTTTATAAATTTTATATTAAAAAATAGAATTTTCCTAAAATTTATTGAAAAGAATAAACTATGCATTCTGATAATATATATATATATATATATTTCAGTTGTATGGAAGACGTGCTCCTTGGGAAGATCCAGCCGAATGGGTTTATGAAACCTATCCTTGGCCTATTCATCAAAGCACTGGTGAACCACAACTTTTGAGGTTGAGGCCGGAAGATGTTGGCTATGAAGGTCACCCAGGTCCTAGCATTGGATCAAAGAATCAACACACAAATAATCCTAACAATGAAGCTGATCCATTAGTAAGAATATATAAATTTTTCTGTTCAAAAATTATCAATTTCATATTTGCATAAACTTGATCATTAAAAACTAATTTAAGTTATGTGTTTAAAATCAGAATTTCTAATATTATTTAAAATATAATTAGTGTAATGGATCTCTATTTTATTTAAAATTATTTGACAGATTATATTTTATGTTTATAATATTCTTAATTATTATGTATTTCTGTAGTAATAATTAGCTATATGTGATGAAGATACTTTATCTTTAAATAGAAATTTCTCAAACTATGAATCTGACATTAGTGAAAGGATCACTGACATCTATAATGCATTTTTGTAATTTTTCAATAAAATGATGTCAGTCTATAGCAAGAATTATTTAAATGTAATTAAGAATAACATTAAATGAATTTAAAAATAACTTTGAATGTAATTTTTTAAATTCAAAAATAGTGAACTAAAAATTAATTATCAAACTAAAACTTATTTAATATTAAATCCTTTCAAGTTTCTTTTCTTCTTAAGAACTTTTCATCTTTAAAAAAATGCAGCAATTAAAAATATTTAACAATTATTCATTAAATTATTTGGAAAAAAAAAGCAACCATGTAATAGACTAATGTGTTGACTGTAATTGAAATTGTTTGTTTATAACTTGTTGCATAATACTGTACACCATTTTGTGTCTTGTATCTTAATTCTTAGATATATATTTTCTATTTCAGCTAAACATGTTAATGCGTCTCCAAGAGGCAGCTAGCTACTCAAGCCCACACAGCAATGACAGTGACACAACTAGCATGGATAGCCATGGAAGCAGTCTTCACTCAGATGAACTCATGGGATCAGGACTTGAATCTACTCTGTAATAATTATCATTCGAATGAGAAATCATAATTCTTGCTCTCTAAGTCATTTGACTGACTTGATCACATTTCTGTCACATTGATAGAAAAGAAATTGTAAAATAATAATAATAAATAAATAAATTAATGAGAGAACATGTTTGTAAAAGAAAAAGTTATTCTGCATAATGTGAAATTGTAAGAAGTTGGTTTTAATTGTGCAGACAAAAAAATTTGTTTTGTCCCTGCATATGTATAGAAAATGAAAAGAGGGAGAAAGCTATGTTCCTTCATTTTATTGTATTCTAAAATGATTTTAACCCTTAAAGTAATTCAGTCAGTGTTCAGCTATTATTTTTATTTACAGAAATAAGGATTTAAAAAGAAATAGCATAGAGTTACAAGTGAAAACAATAATGTGAATTAAAAGTTTAATATATTCATTATGATTTACCATTATTATAAAGAAGCATACTAAAGACTGTTCTCAAGACTTATATTTCTGTTGTCAAAACTCTTATATGCTGTGAATGCTCATATAACTAATAATCTATAAGTATTTGCAAGAAATAATTCTGATTAACAGTAAAGAAGTTGCCTTTAAATGTGATAACTTCAATCTTTTACTAAATGTTAATTAGTTACCAGCAAAGGAGGTTAATAGTTTGGTCATTAAATCTGAATTCAATTTAGAAAGATTCTGTTAGATATAATGACCTCTTTTAACATAATTCTGTTTAAAACTTTCTCGCTCTCAGTACTATTATGTTTATAAAAGATATTTTCAATATGAAGTTATTAAAAATTAGTTGTAAAGAAGTTTAGTGACTTCTTTCTTGTAAAAAAATATTACTCTTAATACTAATAAACCACGAATAACCCACCTCAATGTGTGCTGGTGCTATAATTTTTGGCTGAATTCTGTTTCTCAGTTCATTTTATACTGCAAGTAACTGTCAAACTTAACTACACTTTTCATTTTGCAAACCAAATGCTTGTGTGGGATAACTAGTTTTATCTTTTTTTACACAAAGCGTTTTGTGTTTCTCACAACAAGAAAAAGCCTTGTGATCTTTTCTGCATTTTATAAAAAAAAGTTTTTTGATACATATCTCATTTTTACATTTTTATAACACTAACAAAGAGCACTGTATTTTGTATGTATCAGTTTTTTTAAATACAAATTTCAATTTCTAAATAGAAATAAGTCGACCAGAAATTTGAAAGTAAATTCTTTTAACTTAAGTGTTTGCTTTTGCTTGCAAGTTGTAAAAAAAAAAATCATTTGGGGGTGACTTTTTACTCTCTATTGATTTTCCAATATTAGAACAATAATTTTGTTTAAACGCTGTCTTTTTTCTTTGTCTTTTTTTTTTCTTTTCTACTTTTATCTTACAAGTCTATGTGTTTTAAAAAAATAATTCAATATCTAAGCAGTGCTGGTAACTGTTCCAAATACTTTTCCAGGAAAGCATTTATATAATATAATAGATATTTAAGTATTAGTAGTTTTAATGGTAATACAAAATTGGGTAAGATCTGTACTATGTGATTTAGGGTTATTTGTTACATTTTTTTTTATTCTTTAAGAACATTTTGCTAAAAATACTGAAATTAATTATTTAGTTCTTGTATATTTGCAATGAATTTTTAATTGCTTTCATAACCAAGTTCTGTATTTCCTAGTTAGCATGTGAGACTGACATTTGATTTTTATTTAAAACCAAAGACTGTTTTTATATCATAAAGTGTATAAACTAGTATATATTATTACAAAGTAATTTAAAACTTGCTGTTTAGTCAAATTGTGAATGGAATTTCCAATTGGCATTGATCATGCATTTATGTGAGTTAAAGAAAGCATAATTGAATTTGTTTTATGTTTTGCTTACTTTGTTGTACAAAAGTTGTAAATAAAAATAATTTTTAAAATTTTATGCTTTGATATTTTGTTTCATTGTTGTTATTTGAATTTCCTCCTACAAAAACTTGTTTCATGTTTTTTCTCAGTTTTGCAAACAAGATTATTTGATTTAGATAAAAGAGCATACAACAAAGAAGAGAATTAAATTAAATATTAAAATCAAAACAAATATCTTTTATTTCATGACATTTATTAATTAAAATTACATTGCCAAACAAAAATAGGTATTTTTTAAATGTATTTATTATTGTTGAGAAGACAAAGCATGAATGTTATTACTGAGTATTTCTTTTTTATTATGTTCATTTTGAATAAGTATTTTTTACGTTTAACTAATAAATATTTTTAGAAAATAGAAGAAGCAGGAATATTCTGATGTAATTTCCTTTGTAAACATTTAGGCAGATAACTGCAACAACATTTCAGGAATTAAAAAAACTTATTTTTTTAGCTACAAAATATAGATTTAGTCCAAAGTGGCAGTAGATTGGATCTGAAAATATTGACTAACTAGAGTTAATAGGGATCCACTCACACATATAATATAAATCACAATTACTTATTATAATTATTTTTTATAATGAATATATAAAAAATTTTAAAGCAGTTCAATAGCAACAAAACTATTCAAATATATTTTCTGCAATATACGTATGATAATTTATCTTCATAAATAATAATAATAAAAGCCTCATAAATAGACTGTTCATGATAGAAATCTTTTATTAGTAAAATACTATCATCCACCAAGAGAAAAAATTAAAACTATATTACTATTCTTGTTTAAAAGAACTACAATAGATATTTAAAAATTGTTTTACTTCTCTTCGGACGGCCATTTATAATGTTTAAATTTTGTACAATAATTCAAAAGTTATCAGTCTTTTACGAAAAATTGTGCTACTTCTGATTCTTTGTTTGCAAAATTAAAGTAGTTATTTAAGTTCATATTTAATTGAGAAATCATTAAAAAGTTTACATAAAATTTAAAACTGACGGTTGTGAAAGATGTGTGCATTAGAAAACGCTAATACAATGAGAAATTTTGCTTTGATTTGTCGAACTTTTTTATTATTATAACAAAATTACCATTCGGTATTAAAAACCTTTACTTATCCCTAAGAAATTCATCAGCCCTATAGAAACTAACAAAATTTTTTAAAAAGACGGAATCATTTATCATAATTAGTAGTTTTGTTTCATTCAAAACAATCGACTCGGCGGAATATACATGCGAACAAGGTGACTGACTTTCTTGATGTGATTCCTCGGTTCATTCATTCGGATATAATTAATCACATTCGAATCCCTCTATTCACTGAAGATTCGGATCCGTATGTCAGTTCGGAATGAACGACAAGTGAAATGCGCAAGTTCGTTTAAACAAGTGTTAAATTTAAAGTCGATATGCCGATAATATATTTTTCAAAGAAAAAGAAAGTGAGTACTGCAACATATTTCCTAGGTTTCATTGTAAACTTATTTTGATTCCGAAATTAAAATATACAAGCATTCTAATTGCCTTTTTATTGAGTTGCATGTGCCATCAAATAAGTGATGTGATTCAGTATCGTTGGTAAAACATTTTATAAATATACATGATTTGTATAAGAATCCGCTAAAATTATAAATCCATTGGAAATGGACCCTTATTGTTTATACTATTCGGAAATTCATATTTTATGAAAATTTCTTGTTCTCAATTTTTATTAGAACTTTGCATTAATAGATAATATGTGTTACTATCATATGTTAATGTTTTTGTTTATTTTACTGTAATCTTAAGTGTAAGACAACAATCAAATAAATGTATTATGGCTTCATCTAATCATTGAAAATAGCTTAACTGTAAGTATAGTAGAAACATCTATGATCTTATCCAAAACCTTGATTAACATTTGAAATTTAATGGCTGCATCCTTTTTTTTCTAGTGGTACTATGACAAATTTAATATTAGAATGAACAAAGTTAAGATCTATGCTGAATGGCAAGATCGGATCTTGATATAATTTTGTAAAAATTCTTGTGAAACAGAAAAGTGTAATGTTATATACAATAAATGAGAGATGTATAAAAAAAATTTTAATTTCCTTTTGTAAATTGGGTAGATATTAAAGTATGCTTTCTTGTAAACGCGTCAAAATCATACCAAACATCCAAAAACTCACTGATCTCCGAATACAAAAAACTACAACAAGTAGCCAGAAATTAAAGATTTGTCTAGCTATTAACTGAAATTAAGGCTGAACAAGACTGCTAGTCTAGACAAAATACTGACTGTTGCTGAGGCATGTATACTGCCTTTTTAGCTTGCTTTAGCATTAATTGAATATTATCTAATATTTTTTTCTCTAAAAATTATGAAGTAGTGTCTTTTTAAACCTTTAATAATTTTCCTTTATATACTTATTTGTGAAAAAAAATTAGTGGTCTATCTTTGTGGTTTATTATTCACTAGTTGCAATGAAACTAGGTTGTTCACCAAAAAATGGTTGTGTTTACTTTCAAATGTCCATGTTTTTAATTAAAGACCATGTTACTCTCAAGTAACTTTCTATCTAATGCAGTTCAAAATTAAAAGGCTCATCCCAAAATAGCTTTCACATATTTTCCAGACTGAATGTTTAAAACTAAACTAAACCAATGATGGCCAAATAATAATAATAATAATCCCCAAATTGGATGAAGCATACTTAGAAGTTTTATCTAAACTTCTTCAGATTTTAAGATATTATAATTTCATCTCTATATTGATGCAAACTAAATTAAGAAAAACTTGTTTGTAAGAATAGCTTGTCAATAATTTTAAAAAATATATCTATATAAATTTTTTAAATGATCTGTTGCTTCATCTGAATCTATTATTATTTGAATGGAATCTATTATTCAAGACAAGATTTGGAGCAAGACAATAACTTTTTTTATGGGTAAAACTTGATTATTATTAGTTATTATGAAAACTTTTTATGTCTTTACATTATCTAATTAATATTTATTACAAAAAAATGCTACTAGTTAATCAAAAATAATTAGTACTGACCCATATCAGATAAAGCTCTTCGGTAAATATTGTCTTTTGATGGGACCAATTGTGTGTACAACTGTCCTTGCTCTTGTGTATGTGTGTGTTTTTTAGCAATTATAATTGATTTCAAATCAATTTTTGTTCCCAATTATAATTTTAAAATATAAGAGGAGCATATATAACTGATTAATCAATAAAAAGTACTAAAATATTTCTTTTGGTTGATATTACTTACTATTCTTTAAAAAAAGGTTTGTAAAATCTCAGAAATTAACTGTGAGACATTCTTAATAATAGTATTATATTCTATTATTTCTCATTAATTTTTCTTCTTTTGCATGGTAGAGGATAAATGGGAATTAACAAAAATATTATTAAATTGCTTCATGTTATTAATATATGCTCCTAAAATGTAGAATGATTGATTTTAGTGGATAGCTTTTAGACTTGCTCATTCAATGTTTTTTCTTTAAATAAGTAAGCAAGGTAATATATCCAATTCTTCTGTTGGGAAATTTACTTTTTTGAGAGTTATATTAAAACCAATCTAAAAGAAACTTCAATTAGCAATGCAAACTGAGTATCAAAGGTGGTTAGGAAAAATTTGAAAATTGCAATCAAAGCAAGTTTTTAATCTGTTATGAGATAATTGGAAGATTTACTAAATGTTTGTCTCGTTTAATAGAGCATTTTTTAAAGATCTGTTTTTATACATGCTGTTTCTTTTTATTTCTAATCATTGTAAGTGGAACAAGAACCTATTTTCATAATTCATTTTTTATACAGAAAAATTGGCTAGTTTGAAATTGACAAGGCCATTTAAAAATTCAATTAAGATAAAAATTCAAATTAAGGAAAGCAAAGAAATAAGAATGAGCACAATCAAAGAAAAAACTTTAACAAATGTAGTAAAATTAATTTTTGGTACTTATTGATTTTTAATTTATAAGTGAACTATATGAAATTTTATCAAATAAAGAAAGATTGAAGTAATTAAACATTTTAAAAATAAAATTAGTGTTTTTCTCTGCTTTAAACTAGGGGATCAATTCTTGCCCAATAAAAGAAATTTATTGTGTGCATGGGTGGCAGAATTTTCATGTTCTCAAGCTGTTATATCCTTTTCATTTAAATTTTCTGGTCTAATTCTCATTATCATGAAGCCCAGTTTTGTCCAGGCAGCTTCGATTTGTAATGCTCAAATAGAATATTGATTTCCATTTACTTCTTAAATAGGTATCTTATTCATTTATGTACTTTCATTCTGAGAGTTTTAATTTTGCTTCGTGTGATTCCAATACTCAGTTACATATTTCTACTGCCATTTATAAAATCTTGCACTTTAATTAGGAAGACAACACACATATATATACATATTCTAAATTTTAAAATTTAGTGATTGTGTACATTAATAATATTATAAAGACCTCTGAGAGAAATTTTTGTTGCTCATGTATTACATGTATTGTATGTATTATCTGCTAGAAAAATAATTTGCTCGCTTCATTCTAATGCATTGTACAGCTGTAAGGTTCTTGAATAAATTAAAGGAAAAATAATTTGAGAACATTAGAAATATTAAATTGGGAATAACTCAAAAATAAAGTTTAATTTTAACTTCAAATTAACAAAAATAGTGTCAAATGACAGATTACATTGTAGCATTATATCCGTAGTAAATTCAAGTAACCTGTAAAAAAAATTTGGAATTAAAATTGAATTTTCCTGGCTCCACTGCTTAAATACCTGTATAAAGTTTGATTTTTTTTTTTTCTTCCCATTTCTTCTACATCAAATAATTTTCTCTCATTTTTATAGTTGTATTGCTATTTAATATCAGAATTATGTTAACATTTAAAAATACTTGATTCAAATAATACAAATATTCTTTTCAGACATTCATTTTTTAGGTATCAGGATATGGAAGATAAACTAAAAAAGAAGTGAAATCTAAAATAACCAGAGCTTTTATGAAAACATTTACTAATCACAAGGACATCATTACTGTAAGTTCATTAATTTTTATAATTTTTTAAATTTATTGTAAATATACTGTGTTTATCTTTTCCTATAATGTTTTTTAAAAGACTTACAGCACAAACATAATGAAATGTGTGCTGTGGAGAAATTAGATTGGTGATAGTAACTGAGGAGATAGAACTTAAATCAATGGGAAGCTTCTTATATTAATTATCATGTAATCTGAAGAGCATAGTAATAAGAATTGTAAATTATAGGAAATGTAAAAGAGTTTTATGTTTAACTATTTGTTGCCATTTTATTGCAACTAGAAAATTTTAACCTGTTTGATCATTGGAACTCCATATTTTTATCCATGTCTGATGAAGTAAGAATCTTTCTTGTTTAGTTTCTTTCCACCCCTTGTAAAATAAACCTATTTCTTTAAAAGGAATTAAATTAAACTCATGTTTCCATTGGAAAATTGAAAGACAAGTTCCTATTCTTCAGATAAATATAAAGAGGAAAAGAAAACGCTCTTTGTCATTTCTTCATAATTTAAAAAAACTTTATTTCCCTTTTCTTAATCATGCTGTGTAAATTTTAATAAAAAAACAGTTAAAAATCATTCATTCTTAGTAAATAATATTGTAATTTGACTGAAATGCATATGTCAACCATGCAAGTTGATTTTCATGAGATTATCATTTATCTGTTTTCTTTAGAAATAGTTTTATTGAAATACCTAAAAATCATAGGTAAAAATATATGTAAAGTTTCAAATTATTCTCACTAACTTTATTTCAATCTTTTAAGGACATTATAAGGATTCATACAGCATTCAAAAATAGAAGTTGAGATCGATGGTAAAGAAAGGAACGTGATATTAATGAAGAATTTGCCAAATTGAATAGCATCTATAACAGCAATTCAGAATATTGACCTTATTTCCTCTGGTAACATTGAAATTTCTGTTATCGCTTTTTGATATTTTACAGTAATTTGTATGTGATTTCCAAATGATATGAAAAGATGCATGCATTTACTAGATAATGTTTCAGATTTCATATATTGTGGACATTAAAATTTACAATGAGTTCCTTGATTAATATTTATTACAATAACATACTTTTGACTTCCCTATTTTTGAAAGCTCTGAATAAATGGAACAAAAGGCTCTTCTATTAATCATTCTAAAATCTTATTGTAACTTTTACTACTATTGCATTTCATTTAAAAAAGAAACAAAATATAATTCATTCTTCATATTGTCAAACCCAGGCTGTTGATTGAATAAACCAATTTTGAAGTATGTAATTTCATTTTCCATTTTTTAAAATTATTAGCTGCAATAACTGCATCAAGATAAGGATATTTATTTCTTATTAACATAGAACAGTATAATTCTTTATATTGTGAAGAAACTATCCCCCCCCTTTAATTTGATTATAAGGATACAATGTTTATTTCATGTCTCTTTTGAATAAATTAGTTTATTTATGTACTAAATCTTAATTTCTCTCTTGTGATAGGCTCCAAAAATGGTTTCATTAGACGATAAAACAAATTCATTTGTTTAGCTTCTAAAATGCTAGTGGTAAGTATTTTAAATTCTTCCTTTCTTACTTCCATGTTGATGGTGTTCCAAATGTAATAAAAAAATAGATTTTATTTACTTTTTATAATCCAAATTTGTATATAGATTTATAAATAAACTTTTGCTAGATAATGTTTAAAATAACTAGAGATTTAATTTTTATAAAAATTTAATCCTAATTTTTCTTCTTTCAATTAAACAATCAAAACAAAGCTTTTAAGATGTCACAAATCTATTTATAATGATTTTTTAAAAAAGATGTGACATCTTGCCATTTAACCTTAAATAGTGTAAGCATGCCTTCATTAAATTCCATTTTTATCAACAATCTTTTCTTTTACCCAAACCAATATTATCATTAAATGTAGAACAACCTTGAACACTGAATGTTTTTCTAGATTTTATCAGTTCTCATTGAATAAAAATGACTATTAATTTTATAGTCAAAAAATCACTTCAAAGGTTAATGATTAAGATTTTAAATGTTAGAGGTTTCTTCTTAATTTAAGTTGTAAAGTTGAGATATATCCTAATTATATTTCAGTTTAGAAAAGTTATTTTGAATGCTTGAGAGTTAATAAGACTAATAGAAGAAAAATATATCACCATGTGGATAAATTGAGCTTTTTTATAAAACATAGGAATGTATCCCATTTTTTCATTCAGTTAATACATTTAAGTTCTTAATACTTAAAAGAACAAGTGAAAATTAGTGCCTACTCATCAAAATTTCTTAACCTTTAACAGCTGTTCTGTCATCTTTAAGGATGGTAATATTTTGTTAGGCACACTATTTATTAAAATTTAACATCTGATAAAGGTTTATTGAACAAAGCCGACAAATTTTAGTAAGAAAAATATGAACTTAAAAAAAACAATATCAGAACTTAATACATTTTACAAAATTATTTATACTTTAGTAAAAATTATGTTTTAATTTTAATGTAATATTCAGAAGTTATCTAAAATTGCTGTTTCTTCTGTTTATTTTTCTTATTTCTTTCAGAATATTTGTTTTGTTGTGCACCATCTTGGAAATACTAAGTTGCTGGAATTGGTAAAAACACCATTTAGGATGTTGGTTGAAAATTAAAAAACTTAGAATATTAATTTTTATCATCAACTAGGCAAGAAATATATTAATGATGTCTACTTTATTTAATAAATATTATATATGTGTGTGTTTAAGTGCTCTCTTAAAAGGATTATCAAAGGATTTCTATCAAAATATAAATAAATCTGTATGTTTCAAAGTTAAAAATAATCTGAAAATTTTAGTTATTTTTTTCCCCTTCAGCTTACTGACCAAGTAGTTGTATTCTTTGATAGAAGTAGGTCCAATGGTTTGCCTTGTAGAGTATTGTGAACTATTAACATTGTCATGTTGTAAGGTACATAATTCAAATATTCAGTTTCATTTTATAAAAAAATATTGCATACAATTTTATTTCATCTATAAATATTTCAATCAATTCACAGTGAAAAATGCACTCGCATTATTACCCGAAGACATGAAATGTTATCTGAACACATTTGGTAAGATAAACTGAAATTCTATATTAATAAAAAAAATCAATACATATCACAAAAAAATAACTGCCAAAAAGAGAGCATGGTTTAGAAGAATAACTTCATATGAATGGCACATTTGATGAAGGAACTGAGCAATTATTTGAAATCAAAAATAATACTGATTCTAAACATTGATCACAAATATTGCATATTTTTTAATGGATGGATTTTAGATAATTCTGGTAAGCTTCTTCATCCATTAAAGTATCTACTTCTTTCAAGTCAGATAATTCTAATTTATAAATCCAACCTGTAAAAAAAATTCCCAAAATATCCATTAAGAGAGACATGAATGATAAAAGTTTTGTGTAAAAATATAAACAGGAAAATTTTAAAAATACTATAACTAATCTAAAATATCTCTTAATAATAGAATGTGTCAATGGGATATTATAGTAAAATATTCATTATATGATAAATAACACTGTAACATAAGGCAAGTCCAACAAGATCTCTTAGATAATACAGTATTTTTATATTATGTGTCCAAATTAATAAGTTTGGTGACAACTTCAGGATTTTTATGATGCAAAAATAATTGGAATTTATATTATGCTACATATTCAATCTATTATCCATGTTTTTCTAATCTAATAAAGTAAATGTACAACATTCACTTAGTAAGTTTTAATTTATAGAAGAATATAACTGAACACATATGTCAATCATATTTGAGATGTTTTTAAATTACTTAATAATCATCTAATAAGATAATTTCTCTATAAAATCAAAAAAATATAGATCCATCTAATATTATGATCAGATAAAAAACATTAAAGGAAAGAACCTCTTCAAATAAGTAAAACTATGCAGAAAGTTAGCAAGAAATACAATAAATAAAATTTTAATTTTACATATTTAAACCTGGGATAACTCAAATGTTCAATGCAATTGAGATATTTCTAATAAAGAAAAATTGTTATCAAAATAAATTGTAGCAAAATACTGCTAGGCAGGTAATATTCATTATAAACAGGACAATTCCATTTTTATAGTTACTTCTTAATTAATGTTTCTTGATGAAGTTTAAGAGAATAATTTGAATCAGATGACTAGGGCATCAACTAATCAGGCACACTTTCTTAAAATTCTATATTCTATCAAAGGGCTAATTCATCCTAATAAATAAACATATAGACTTCTAAATAAGATAGATATCAGTAGAATAACTATTAAACCAGAACTCTATGAACTTGAAGCCACGATTGGATCTGATGATAAATTCTTAATTTGAGGCAAGTCTAAGCTTGTATTAAGTTTACTATCAATACAAAAAATACTAAATTTCAATTGTATATTATTTTAACTTGTTCACAATTTAATTAAGAATGCAAAGCATATAAATTAGTGAAGTAATGAATTTAATCTAATGTATAAATGATTTAATGGTAAAATAGAAATTAAATTGTCACAATGTAAAAGTGCACAATAAAAATTAGTTCAAAATAGTAATAATAAATAGTCTATTTAAATCCAAGTAATTTCTTACATGGATGTACACATTTTTGAATTACAAACTTACCTTCATCATAACATGATTCATTTATTAAACTAGGCTTATCTGTTAGTTTTTCATTAATTTCTGTTACTTGGCCACTAACAGGACTGTAAATATCATTAGCTGCTTTAACACTTTCAATTACACCAGCTTCCTCTACAAAATAAAATTCTTTTTTACTGCTTGAAATTTATATCAAACCATACATATATAGATAATTTGCTATATTTATGCTTTTTGTCCAATAAGTTAAGTATTTATAAAAGGCTTCTTTGAAAGTATTGCCATGTCATTAAAATATAAACAGTTTTAATTAAAGAACAAGATATCATTAATTAGACAGAATGTATCAGTCAAATATTATGGTATGCTGATTTTACTGCTAGAGATTCATTTCAATTAAGACTTTATGAATTTTTATAATATAAAATTAAGAATTTATTCTTTTCATTCATAAAACATAATAAAAATTTTGAAAAATGTTAAAAATCAGAAATATTATTTATGAACCTTAAAGAAATCTACTGATGGTAATGACTCTGAATTCCAAATATAATCTTGCAATTGTCAAAGATATAGAAAAAAAATGTAAGTAATTATTTTGAATGTCATAATCTTGATCACAGCAATAACAAAAATTTTGGAATTAAGTCTTGAAGAATCTGTTTTAGTTATTGGCAGATTTCTAAATCAAGTTCATGCCCAACAAGATACAAAAAAAGTTCAATAAAATTGTTATTGATAAAACAGAATTTTTTTTATGGTTAACTGTACCAAGTGACATAAGCTTCATAAAAGATTTTTAAAAAAATAATAAATGCTGATAGTTATACTTAGCTTTAGAACAAAACAGTACATTTTTTTAACTGTAAATTATTTCAAAGGACTTATTTTTAAAGTTTGATATCCAAGTGTAGATCTGCACTCCTAATATAATGCTTATGGTTAAAATTAGACAGAATAAAAACTTGACTTTATATTGCAAATACAATAAGATATAACAATCCTCAGAAATGAACAAGCATAAAAGTGAATTTAATAAAAACTTACAAATCTAAATAAAAAGCCTTTAATGTAACCTAAAACAATATTAAAAGCACAGCTTCAAAGAATCTATAGGTAAATACATTTTCCCATTATTCAACATAAAATTATATGTTAAATATTTCATGCAATTTTGTAATGTTTCTTATTACAGATTTTTTAATAAATTACAGAATTGAATTATTTTATTGTACTATTATAACATATAAAAAGTCTTTTACTTCATTCCAAAGTATTTGGATCTATTCACAAGCATTGTTACTAAAACTATAGAGACATAAATATTGACCAGAGTAAATATCAGAACAGCGTTTCATCCTAGTATTTTAATTACAATCCTTATACTTCCTAGCCACTAAAGTATTATTCCATATCATCTAAATTTTTTTTTACCTAAAATCCTCACACTGCCTTCAAAACATTTTTATGCCTGGTGGAAAATGATGATATGCCTTAGTAATTACATGTAAAACAATTTTGCATAATTTTAAATTTTTTTCTAATATATCTCAATTTTTTCCATAAAATATCCATTCAAATTTCTTATTTAAATTGTCAAGTGAGTTAAGCTATTAATGTATCAAATATTGTCTGAAAAATGATAGTAATTTTTTTAAAAAAGACTTCAAAACGATTTTAAATTTTTAAAAATATTTTTTATGATATATTGTGATGTCTTTTATCGAAATGGTTTACTGTATTTAATGTACATTATGCAATTCTACCAGTTAATACTTTTTAAAAAAAGGAATGTGTCTTGCTTGTTGTCACTTGACAGGCTAAACTGTTAGATTTAAAGTTATTAAACTTGAAATAAATATATTTTAGAGGATGAAAACATGCATTCAAAACTACTTCTAACTTGAATCAGTTTAAAATAAAGTGACATTTCAAAAATTAATAACTTGTGAAAATATTATCAAGCACAAAGGTAATAAGCAAATGCCTTACTTTATATTGTTAAAATTTAAAATTTATCTTTTCAATGATATATTTAGTTTACATTTTCAACAATTTAAAAAAAATCCCATATGATTTAAAACAACAGTTTTGTTTGTCGAATTTAAATGTAATTCTTCATTTTATCTAACTTTCAAAGAGGGTCCCCCCTTCCCTTTCTGCTGACAAAGGTTATTGTACCTAGGAAAAATCCATTCAAATAAAGAATTTTTCTTTACTCTAAAGCAATATAAAGGCAGCCAATAACTTTACATCTTATGAATTATGTATTCTCTTACATCTTAAGAATAAAATAGCTTTTATTTCAAAATTAGATTTTTTGCATCATATGCATTAAATGTATAGAAATTATTTCAGATTTTTCATAACTTTTAAAGTTACTGATATTTTTACATATGCATGCATAATTAAAATAATTATTAATAAAAAATAATTAATAAGGCATAACTTCACTTAACTCCTGAACAAGTAACAAAAACAATAGTTATTCATATCTAATTCCAGATTTTAATTTTTTAAAAAAATAGATGAAATCAATGCAATGTATATTCTTACTTTACTTCTGTCTAACAACTTCGATGTTAAAATATTAGGGCATGCCACTATGTCTTAACATTGCCAAAGACTGTAATGAATTTATAACAAAAAATTCTATAAAACTTTATATAGTTCGTAAAAATCCTTTAAATAAATATTAAACTTACCATCTTTTCCAATTTGTTGACCTATTTCAGGTGCTTGGACATAAACTACATCTCCAAGAGCTTCCTGTAAAATTAATGTAAAAAAGATAGTTTAAAACAAACAACTTCAACTTTTTGAAGTCATGAAAAACAAACATAAATGACATTCATTTCAAAGCAATTAAATTCACCATTAAAAAGTTAGTTATATACTTTTACAGTGCCACAAAATTTTCAGAATTTTTCTGATTGAAAAAAGATTTAATTGCTTTTATTAGAGCAATATTTTCTCAAAATAAAAATTTTTCATAATTCATAAATACAATTTTTAAAATCCTTTTGTAGGAAATGTAGCATTATGTTACTTAAGAGCATTTTTGTAAAATAAAATTGTTATATTGATTCATAAAGCAAATTTCATATTCTTCCAAAATGTATAAGTATTTTATATTACCTGTGCATAGTGTGAAACACCAACAGTTCCTACTTTCCCATTAAGAGTTAACCATTCATGCTTTTCAGAGTATTTACGATCTGTAAAAATACAGTGATATAATTTCTACTTGAACAATTCAAATTAATCTCTCAGACAAAAATCATTATGACAATACAATTATAAATCAAATCAACAATATCTAATTTATGTGGAAAAGGTGATTAATAACATATTAAAAAAGAAAATCTGGAAAGAGATTAAGGTACTTTGTTACTTTCGATAAGGTTTTGTCCCCTCTATGTTCATATATATATCTAAGATGGTTTTTATCTAAAGATTTATATCTAAAGATGGTTTTTTTTAAAAAAAAAGAATTTTTACTGATCAGATACTTAAAGAATATTTTGCTTGCACAAGTCGATTAAGCAATTTTATTCTGCAATATTCTTCTTTAGAAGCTTGTCAGATAAAGTGAAGAAGCCAAGATAATATTTAAGAGATAAGTTGTCTATGAAACTTCAAAACTTCTTGAAAGTGCATTCGATAGAAATTTCTTCTTTATAAGTATTTGAACTATATACATCATTTCCATGCTTAGATTTTAAAAATAGCCAAAGAATATTTATAATTCAAGTTTTAAAAAAGAAAGAAATGTCTACATCACTGCAGTTTTATAAATTCCTACTCAAAACAAAACAACTTTTTTTTTTTTTAGAAAATACATATTAAGCTTAAAATAGCTAATGATAAAACTAAATAAAATATTTTCATTATTAATAATCAAGTATACCATTATTCTCTAGCTTACTATTTCTAAATACTTAGGTAACAAGCAATAATCACTTATGTTTATTTTGAAGTTAATAAGCCAAAACTTGAAATTCAAAGTATATTTGAAAATCTCAACGCCAATGCTCTTCCCATTAATAATCATGTCACAAATACTAACTAAAATAAAATTTGTTGAGAACAAAATAATTCCAAAGGAATCTACTCATAACTGTTATTAATGCTAGACAAAACGAAGGAAAAAATGCAATAGGCATTCACAAATCATCAAACTTTTTTTTTTTTTACATCTAAACAAATGAACTACAAACAATTTGTCATAATATTTTTTATTTTAAGTAGCCCTAATAAACTTTCAATTAATAAAAAAAATATTTAAGTAAGCTTTGCATTAAAAACTTTTTTTAACTGCCTTTCACCCAGTATATCAGAAGAGTTCAATGCAAAAACTGAATTTTGATTTTTTTTAATTCTTAGATTTTTGAATTATTAAGTTAACATCCAAAGCATTTATTATTTGTTTAATAAGTTTGAGATTTCTCATTTAGAGCAATGATCATTTAGCATATAAATCTATGTTTCTTTTTATATGAAAATTCGCAACCATAGTTCAGTTTTTCAATTTATTCAAAGTTCAATGTTAGATAAAAATTTCATCAGAGGTTTTCTATTTTAAAATTTCATGTATGTAAAATTTTCTAGGATAGAAATGACAATCATCTGAATCTTAATTATTTTCCACAATTTTCAATAAGATTTTCGATTTTTTAAATATTTTGAAAAAAAAAATATTTTAATACTAAGTCATTCCTTATTTGAACAGTTCATTCAGTAGCATTTGCATTTTGAGACTAAAAATTCTGCCAACATTTTTGTTAATTTTTCTTAATACCTGTAAATTTTAAATATTCATACAAAATTCTTTTGATAGCCAACAGAAGGGCATTTCAGCATTTTGTACTTCAGGAATATTTCTCAGAGCAAGTTTGAAAACTTGTAATTATTATAAAAATAATATTTATCAAAATAATAATTTATCTTGTAATTATTATACAATAATCAATTTATCAAATTATTATGCAAATAAAAATGTATCAATATTTATCAAAAACAAATATAATTTTTCAAAGATCATTTTATATCTAAAATTAAGCATTATGAAGTAACACTGAATAGCAGAATAATATTCTATGCAATTGATAGATCTGTAAAAGATTTTAATACAGTTGTAGTAATTAATATCTCCTTTCCCTTTTTTCTTTCAACGAATTACATTTTGTGAAAATATTGGCAGCATTTTCATATCAACATCTTTAATTTGTGGGGTAAATTTCTCAACAAAAAATAAATAAATAGATAAATAATAAAAATATAAAATTAGTTTTAATTCTCTCCACCAAAAAATATGGATAATATTTTCTTTCATTTTTCAATAAAAACACAAGTATTTTTTTAAGTTCAGCAAAATAAAATTTAAGAAATTTTCAAGGAGTTTTCCACCTTATACTATACAAAATCAGAATTAACAGAATCAATAGTTAAATCTTTGATTCATTTTGAGAAACAAGACTTTTTTTTAAAAAAAAAATATTACAGAGCAGAATTTGAGGACAGCAACCAACTCATTAAAATGAACAACTGCAATAGATCTTTTCTTCTTTTTATTTATAACCTTATTTATTTTTTTAAAAAATATTTAAGATTTTTTTCTGGCAATAAAATAAGAAAAATAGATAAAAATGCTTTTGAGCCCAATAATTTTGTTACCTAATTTAAAATAATATATTACTTTTGTTTTAAGCAATAATCACAAACTTTAACTGATTTTGATTAATAATTGTACTTTAAAATTTCCTTTTTATGTTTGTTTATGCCTTCCTCCCCCCCCCCTCTTTTACTTTGCATTTTTGTCTTAAAATGGCATGAAGAAACACAGCAGTTTTATTTGCTATTTTGAATAGACTCAACTGTTTATAAAATGAAATATACTGATAATACATTTCTGTTAGCTGGTTTCAAGCAAATAATCACCAAATAATGCAGAGTTCTACCACATTTCTTAGAGATTTAAAAGCAAAAAATTGCCAAATAATGTAAAAATTACACCAAATTTCTTTGGCAATTTTTTGCCTGCACCTGGCAAATGGAAAATATTTGTAAGTACAATCAATAGTGTTGAAAGTTAATTATAGATTGGACAACATAATATCTGATATGAGAAAATAGCAAAAAAAATTACCTTGAATTCCAAATAATGAATAGAAAGCATATTTAGATTTTTAACTTGTGTGTGAATTATGTCATTACTTGCTTTAAAAAAGCTCAAGAATAAAATTCTGTATGATTATACAAGAAAACATTTAAGTTTTGAAAATAAAAATTCACTATAGAAAAAGAAATTTATCACCTAAGTTTCTAATACTGTAAAATACAAATTGATATAAAAAAATAATATTGAACAAAATTCATAAAATTGAAATACAAAATTAAATCAATATTATAATGACATTAGTTAAAGATAAAATGTTTATCAATTACTTTTACTACTTCTAAGACTGACTTTTGTCAATATGATACTGTTCAAATACTGTATATACAGCTGGGACATAATTCTGAATAAAAGTATCAAAGAAAATTTAACGTTGCGCAAAGAAGGGTTAATCAAAATGGTATTGTGAGGGTAAAGAATAATAGAAATTGGTTTAATTTATTTGTTTTTTGTCATTTTAAAACAATAATGAAGTATTTCCATTCAATTCCATAAAATCTGTTTTAAGGAAATTTTAATCTTTTGGCACAATGATTTTTTATTTAATTATTCTTTCCAAGAAAAAACATATTTTTTGGCAAAATTTTTATATCTATTTTATTTTTTGATGCAGTGGTAAAATATCAAATTTTGCATCAACAAAAACCGTAAAAGCGTACAAGATTTAACAAATAATATTTGTTAATTCCTTCGATATATTATTAAAAAATTATATAATATTGAAATCAATTTATTTGAAGTTACTTGTCATTGAAGATGGCGAGTATTATATAAATAAATGCATGAATATGACTCATACTTGATTATTCGAAACTATGATATTCACTAGCAATTTTTAAACAAATTAAATCTCTTCCACATATCATTTATTAATAATAATCAACAAATAGTTCATTACAAATACTCTGAATTTTTTTTAATAATATAATTAATAGGAGAAAATAAAACTTACTAGATAACAAATGATGAGTTTGTGAAAATAATCTGGTTGCAGATTTAGAGTTCGGATAAAAATATTTTTTCAATTTGTTATGCGGTGAAAATAATTTACAGCGAGAATAAATGCTTAAATTAATTCGAAAAGTGGAAGCCATGACCATGCTTACACGGCTGCCGACTGAAAAAGATTTGAAAAAATGGGAAAAAATAGCGCAAGATACTGATAACAAAACTGATTGCGAAATCCTAGAAACTAAATTATTGCCATTTCTTCCATGCACATATATTTTTTAAAAAAGAGAGAAAATAAATGTACAGTGGACAAAAAAAATCAAAAAAATCCTACTATTTACAGGGTTTTTTTTTTTTTTTTTTTTTTTGCATTTTTAAATAGATATGGTGATGTATATGCGAAATATATCTATATCTCTATATATATTTCAAAAATGATTCCAATGAACAAACTACATTTTGCCTCAAACGATATTTAAAAACTGGTTTTAAAATACATTTTTAACTTATTAATCTTGATTCTCTTTTACAAATCAAATATAAATAATTATAAATTTGTATGACATTAGAAAGGCCGTTGCATTCAAATTGTTAACTTAATAATGTTTTTTTATTTGTTTTATATTTAGAGAAAATTAAAGCCCTCTACCGTCTACTTTCCCATTTAATTAAAATATTAAAAAAAGAATTTTGTTTTTGTTTCAAACGTATCATGTAACATGAGCATCCTGCAGAGCGCATTAGTGGACACCGTACTGTTAAACATCTGGAAAGTGTTATTGGCAACTCTGCCCACACAATAATTCCGAAACCGGCTGACGCAGACATCCATCCTATGAAGCTTTTCACTATCTTCTCTTCTTAAATCAGTCTATCTTAACTTAGTCTTGATTAGATTCGTGTATGAAATTTTGAAATAGAATTTTAGTTTTGCTGTTAAAGTTAATAATGAAGTCATTTTTATTATTCCTCTCTCTCCTGGTCGTTGTAGCAAGTGCAAAGGTAAAAAAAAAGTTATTTGTGCATGAATCTTACAATTTGTGTGAATAATTATGCAAAGTTTTTGTAAAGTATTAATTTAAAAAAATTTAAAGTTTATGTCATTTTCAAAACTTTTCTTAAAATTAATATCGCAGTTACCAGGGGGCAACGCCCTGTTAGTGGCGACCTCTATTAAATTACTATAATTGTTTCTTTGTTTTAAATTTTTAAATTACGCATCAAAAGCATATAATCTAAACGATTTTTTCAAGACAAGAAAAGAAAACCCTCTAAATAAATTCGGTAAAAATAATGAAAAAATTATTTACTACATGTAAAATTCTGTCAGTACTAACCCGAAAATCTTATTCAAATCGGAACTGGCTTAATCTTTCGTTATTCGGTTTAAGAATATTGGGTCAATCAATATGAGAATATTCTAAAATATTATTTTATTACCATTGTGTACTCTACTTCTAGTTAATGAAAGGAAATAGCCCAAAATTCTTAATGTCTCATTAATGTAAATGCGGTCATAACTAATGATCTAGTTTGAAACTTGCAATTTTTACTTTAAAAAATACTTCATTTAAACTTTTATTCTAAATATATTTTAATGCAGATTAACCTCAATTTAATAGCTCTCATAAGGTGCAGTTAAAGTCATGTAATTAACATGATTAGCGAATGAGAAATTATTATTAAGTTGTCTTGGGGCATATTACATCAACACCGGATTTTGTAGCACTTATCTAAACCGGAATTCGTAGCACTTTCTATTGAAGAATTCTAATTGTTACTTTGTCCATATCATTCTAAAAGGCGACTATCATATGCAGTTTCACCATTCTGATTCCTTCTAGGAATAGGTTATCAATGGTATTCTAACTACAAAAAACATTTTACTTTAGACTATACATAGAATGCTTTTTCATGACTTGCTTATCATACTATAAGTTTTAAAACTGCCAGTTTTACGTCATGGTAAAGCAGTGTTAAATAAATAAATATGGCAATTGATTATAGCTGTTTTGCATCTTGAGTTTTCTTCATTTAAAAAAATGTATCTGAAAATATTTTTTTATAAATATATCTAGAAAATGTATAACTTTATTTATTGAGCTAAAATAATATAGGCAATATAATTGTTTTTAATGTTACATATTTAAGTTAATGTTATTGAATATTTTTCTTTTTGTAAGAAAAAATTAGTATGTTTTAGGATTTTAATTTAGTGACTCTAAAATTAGTTCAAATATATTTTAATTTTAATGCACATTAAGTTTTTTTAAGATGGACTATTATTAGAAAATTATTTTTTAATATCAAAATTAAAACTGTTAGTAGTGAATATTAATTTTTTATAATTTTTATAATAACAAAATAATATAAAAACATAAAAGTACTGGTATAATTCTTTAAAATATTTTACAACTTTTTTTTTCTCTTAACAGAGTTTAAAAAAATATTCATGTCAACTATTTTTTTCCAATGCAATTGGTATTTATGTTTAAAATAATAAACTAAATATATTAACAAAGTAATTTTTACGTCTCCATTATTTTAGTGCATCAAATTCTTAACTGCTAAACTGACCAATAACTTGCTAGTTGTTGTATAAATGCTTCTTAATAAAAATATTTTAAAATTAAATTTACAGCAAATTACAAGTTCAAAGAACTGGCCTGCGCAAATCCGTAATCGCTATCTGAATGCTTTAAAAAATACCTTAAAAAATCGTCTTAATTCTAATTTACCACTGAATATTAAAAATCAGGTGAGTAATTTATTAATTTGTCATAAATAAGATTATTTTACTTGGATATAATTGTATGTATTTTTCTTTAAGTTTTTTTTAGTTCCTGTTATTTTTTTATTATATTTAATTTTTAGTTATCTTTTAATAGATAGGATAAAAATAATAAATTAAGTTCAATTTTAAATTATTTTTATTAAAAAAGAATGAAATTTTAATGCTGTTAAATTGAAATAAAATTAATACCGGTTTATAATTAAAACTGACCTAGTCTGTTAAAAATTCTAATGTTATGAAATATTTAAAAAAAAAATTCTAATCCCAATTTGCATTTGAAGAATTTAAGGTGAAGCTTAAACATGCTATTATAAAAAAAAAGGAAAATTTATTTGAGAGTCCAAGTTGTAGCATTTACTACATTTGAAGTAGATCAAGATATAAATGTCTAATGCAGTTTTTTCTGTTAAAAAAATGGAACTTAAAGCTTTATTCTGCATGATAACTAGTTTCGAAGGCAGGACTGGTTTCGTGGTTGATGGGGAATTATGGCCAATGGAATTATTATGAAAGGTTGTAAAATTGTGGGAAAAATTAATTGCATTTATAAAAGAAAAAAAAAAGCTTCAATAATCCCCAAAATTTAAATAAAACTTCTTTTTAAAAAGAAAATAAATTCCTTGCTTTCAATTTTATATTTCAGTATTTCAAGTTGTCTGAAAAATTTCTAAATTCACATCATTATTCAAGTTGAGTTCTATGTATAAATAATGCATTTGGCATTAATAATCCAGTCATTAATATTTGAAATTATTTTCTTATTAGTAAAGGCCAAATGTATCGCCGTAATATAAATAAGGTAAATAATTTGATAAAACTAAATTTACTGGGAAATCAATAGATTCTAAATGTTTTAATTTTTTTTACCGAACTGAAATTGACAAAAAAAATATTAGTGTTTTGAAATAGTTATGAGAGATGTAACTTCATCCACCTGTTGTAATTGTTTTATTAAATTTATTTATAAATAAATATAAAAGCATAATCATTCATATATGAAGGTTTTCGATAATTGATATTTTCCCAACAATTTGAAAGTAGTTAGAGAAAAAAGTACAAGTTTGCTAAGTATTGAAATTATTAATTATAATCGCATAATTTATGACTTGAGATGCATTGTTATTACATATGGCAAATATTTCTTGCTATTAGCTAATGGGAAAGTAGTTCATTTAAAGCATATTATGTGTTTCAGAGTTTACAGAAAAATATTTTTTACTTAATTCATTTTTTTTCATTAGGAAAACAAAGTTGATGTGACCCACAAAGTCTATTTCGATGTTTCTTCGGATGGAAAACAACTTGGCACGATTGTAATTGGACTTTTTGGTAAAGTTGTTCCAAAAACTGTCAGTAACTTTGCTACCTTTGCTGGTGAAGGCTATAAAGGCATGAAATTTGAAGGTACTAAATTCCACAGAGTGATCAAGGATTTCATGATTCAAGGTGTGTATTAAGCATATCAATTTGGTCATATTGCATTTATAATGTGACCAAAAATAATGTTCTTGAAATTATTATTTAAAATGTAATTTTAATTCAATAACACTTAAACTTTTTTTTAACGATTATAGAAGTTCGTGTAATTTGAGAAATTTTCAGAATGTTATTTGTCAAAGTATTATATAATATTTTATAGCAAGTATTTTTTTTCTATGAGTATAAATTTATAATATAAAATTTTTACATGAATTAATTTTCATTTTAAATAACAGATGTTCTCTTACTATCAACTAAAATATGTAATTATGTTTTTATTAAAGTAAAGTGTATTAATTTTTAAAAAAAATAGGAGTTATTTTTTTATAATTTATTTCATTAAGTGGTTTTTTAACATTTTAAATTGTTTTGCATAACGACTCTGTTCTGTAAAATGAAAAAAAAAAAATCATTTTAATTTTATGGTGCATATCATGTACTTAAAATTCTAAATTTGCATTTGTTGGGAACTTCAAAATTAGCATAATCTAATATTTGAAATTTTAATTTTTCTTTCTTTTAAAATATATTGCTTATAATAATTCAAGGATTTAATATTACCTGTTTTTAATCCTTGTAGGTGGTGATATTGTTGCTCAGGATGGTACCGGTTCTATCTCAATAAATGGTGAAAAATACTTTCCTGATGAGAATTTTAACTTGAAACATACTGGTCCAGGTATCCTCAGTATGGCCAATGCAGGTAATTGCTTCTTTTAAATTTTAAGGAATAAATAAATTCAAGTATGTAATTCCTTGTTCAACTGTTTTTTTTTTTAAATTGTTTACTCATGGTCTTTTTTATATACTCTGTAATTACTGCATTGCTTTCTTTTATGGTATATTTAATCTCAATTTCTTTCGTGTTTTGTTTATCTGGTTTATTTTATACACTTAAATAATGAGTAGTGTAAAAAATAAAACTGGAAGTTATCTTAACAGATGAAGTATTGCTGAATTATAAAATTATCACTAAAAAATAGGACAAACTTTCAGATAGTAAAAACAAGTATAAAGAAACTTTGGAAATCTGTTTTATAGAAAGAGAAATTTACTGGTTACTACGTTAGAAATATGAAAAAGCAAAATGATTCTATACCAGAAGAAATAATTTAGTTTTTCATTAGGTTTATTTACTTTTTATTACAAGGCTTTTCAGTTTGTTCTCTTCCCGGCAATCTGCAAGTACGAGTTTTCGTATAGAAGTTTGCGGAAATGAAACATTTCCCACACATGAAAATACAGTATGAAGATCAAATTCAAATCTTGTGTAATGCATTTGATCAGTTTTCAGATTTTGAAAGGTGCCAAAAAATGATGTATTTCCTTCTCCCATTTTCTGTTGATGTAAATCTAATGAATGAGAATAATAAGTTAGCCTTAATTGATTTACAGAATTCTGATTTAAAAAAAATCAGTTTAAAGAAAAACAGATAGAATTTTATAAAGACTTACCCAAAGAATTTTTGTGCTAAAAGCAAAATATAACTGCATGCACAATATTCTTTGGTAGCACATACATTTGTGAGCAAACTTTCTCACTCGTGAAAATAAACAAATCAAAAGTAAGAAATAGAATAATAGATGAGTGAACTCTTCTGCTATTCTATTTCTTGTTTTGTTCTGCATATTGCCACAACCAATCTTAAGCCCAATATAAAATCAATAACTTTAAATATTCAGTCTGTCAACTCATTAATTTTTCTAATTTTGATTATTAATTTTTTCTCAAAATTTAAATTGTGTTCTTTGTATAATTAGCAAAAAGTTTTCCTCTGTTATTCTATTTCATGTTTGCCACCTTTTTAGCTGAAATCCATTTTTTTAGGTAAAATAATTTAATCATGTCTAAAATGTTTGGGTTTCATTCATTCATTCATTTCATAATGTTTGCAAGAGTAAAATAAGTAATAAATGTAATTTATGCGTATTGCTACAAAAAAAAAATCCATGTTTTCACATTTATAACATTTTTTTAACGTTCACATGCTGCTTTGGCCCTCGACATGGTCCTTTTTCATATTTTGGCCCCTCATCTTGAAAAGGTTGTGCATCCCTGTTTTAAACATAAATTCTATTGAAATATTTTGATTAAAATATAAATAGAAAAATTCTAAGTTCTTGAGTAAAATTAAGAAATAAGTTATATGTATTTAAAAGAAATACTTAGATAACTTTATTTCCAGGTAAAAACACAAATGGATGTCAGTTTTTCATCACAACAGTTGCTACTCCTTGGCTTGATGGACACCATGTTGTATTTGGAAAAGTTTTGCAAGGGATGGATGTTGTGAATACCATTGAAAATGTCAAAACTACTCCTGAAGACAAACCAGTTAAAGATGTAGTCATTACTAGATCTTTTGTTGAAGAAGTAAAAGAAAAGTTGCAAGTTAAAATGGATTAAATGTCAATTTTTTCTACTTGGTTTTTTAATTATACTTTTGCTGTTTTCTTCAAAAGAAATGATTTTTGGATTCTTGCTCTTTTGTTGTTGAATGATCTTAAGTCTTTGTGTAAAATTTTGTTTTGATATTTTCTACTTATTTTTTCCCCAATATTTTGTTATCATATGGTAAAACAATTGAAACCTGTTGCTTTTTTATATAAGTGTTAAAAATATAACAAATATATCATGGCACTGACAATCAAAATGGACTTGCATTTCATAAATGAATATAATTTTCAAACATTGATTCATTTTATTCTAAATCATGTTAATTTATTGAAATTTACTTAACTTTGCATTTATTTTATTGAATTCTACTTATATATTGAAGCTAAACCAGTGTCTTTCTATAACATTCATGCTTTGTGCCAAAAAAAAAGACATGAGCTTAAAATACCTTTGTGTTTTATTACCTTTTTATTGGTTAGTTTTGTACTGCAGCTATATTTTAATAAAAAAAAACTTTGCATTATGTTGTCTTTTTATTTAAAACTAATTTTTTTCATAAACAATTATCATATGCTTGGCAAATAAAAAAAAATATTTTTATTGCCAAAGAAACCCCATTTTAATTAAACCAGACAGTTAGATAAATGTGTCCCTAAATCAATAGTGTTCTACACACATAACTTTTTGGATGAGATTTCACAATGAATAGAACATATTAAAAAAATTTATTCCTTAGAAACAATCTGAGTCTGAAATATTTTGAAAACTAATTATCCTTATTTTTTATTACAATATATTTGAAAAATTTAAGAATGAGATTAATATTTAACCATATTCTGGACAAATTCAATTTAAAAAACTGTTTTATGTAAGAAAAACGCTATGCAATAATGAATATTTTTTAAATTGAATTGAACAATTCCATTTTTCATTAAATAATGTGATATGTGTAACCAATGATGGCATATAGATAAATGTCTAAAAATGATTTAGCCATTTTAATATTTATTTTCAATTAAGTTTTTAAGTGGCTGATCCAGTAGAATATGGTAAAAATAAAATGAGCTTGTACAACTGTCTTGAGATGGCTGCAAATAAAAACGATAGATCAACAGAATTGTATATTGCAAACAGATTCAACTGAGCAGCCTAAACCAAAAGCAGTCTTATACATAGGCCAACTGAAACATGTAGGTTTAATAATATATATAAACCTAAATATGCAATATAAAATCACTACTATTATCTTGTTACATGCATTACGATGAAGTCGGACTGAAAAAAATTAAGAATAGAAAATTGCCCATTTCCTTACGGCCAAACAATGGCCCGTTTTTTTCGTGTGTTATTATGCCTATCAGTAAAAGAGAATATCGTATATTGTTGCTCTATTACAGACAGAGTTACAAAATTAGGTACAAATATACATTCTTTTTAAGTTGAGATTTTTCTCAGATATAATTTCTAAATATATTGTACAAAAAAGGAATTTCGTACTCTTTTTAAAATATGAAAATGTTCTATTTGGTGATCATGTTATTTCTGCACAATTCCCCACCCCTAATCACATTTAGCTAAAAATACTTTCAACCATATGCTTTGTTACAATGAAATTGAAATTATTTTCATTTTTTTACCAAATAATTAAATAATATTTTATACCAAGACTCGTTTACAAAAAGTATAAAATATTTCCAAAAACAAAACTTTTAATTCAAATATTAATACATACCTTTTTATGCATATTTATATCTTATATGACTGAAAATTTCAATCAAATAAATTTGAGAACTATTGGATTAAATTCATTTCTCTAATGTACACCTGAATTTTACTACACCCAAACACTAATCAAAATTGTTCTGATTAAAAGTACTATGTTCAGCAGAATCATGGCCATTAATCGATTTAAATCCAATGAAATAAATTCTAATATGCAAGAAATCCTTTTGAAAGTATCATTTTTTTAAACAATATATCTATAGGATATAATAAAACAAGTAATGAGAAAATTAGTTGTTCCATAACAATAAGTAAAAGTCGAAACCATCAAACTACTAAATAAATGGTGCATGTACTTTATAACTAAATCATTGACAGCCCTGCACATTAAAAATTTTCGGTCTTCGGAATGAACATGGTACTTTTGATCCTACTATATGACATACTCGGAAGCCTATATTTTTAACTTCAGTAAATGAAACATTCACTGATTGCAAATGATTCATTCTACAAATAAAAAAGACCAGTGAATTGTTGACTACAATAGTGATTAAAATTGTAAAATATCGTAATTTTAGAACAAATTTCCCTGCCCTTTTCCAATTTCCTGGAATTCTCGGGACATTCGCTATTTCCTAGTTGGCTGGTCACAATGTTAACAGATAATTTATTAATCCAATTATTAGTCTTTTCTTAATTAAATACTTGAACTTTAATAAGATGAAATTAATTGCATTTTAGCATAATAATACTTGTGAAAATTGATAAACAAAAGCAAACTTTAGCTGTGAGTTAATTATCAGAATTAACGTTTGTTAAAATGTTCAATTAAATATTTTATGTAGCTTATTCTTTATCGGTTCCCTCAGCAAAGCATTTTCAATTTCATGTCTTAAAAGATATGCAACATCCATTACTTTTAAACTCTTACACTGTTCTACTTTACACTTTTTTTCCCTGCCATCTCACTTAAAATTTGAAATGGCAGTGATTACCAATATTTCAATTATTATTCAACTTGAAACAAAAAGTTTCTTGATCACATTGAATCAGACCTCTAAAAATACAAGAAATATTTTAAGTGTATTTCTGAACATTTTAATGATTAACCTAGTATTTCAGGGAATAATTCAATAAAACACTGCTCTAACTGAGCATTAAAAAAATGCAGTGTACTTTAATAAGCAAGTAATTTTCAACCTAAAATAAAAATAAAATACCATGATAAATCTGTTTTACTAGATGGAATAGCAGTATTGAAAAATGAACAAGTTTTAGAATTTTCCTTTCGTATTTACATATGAGATTATTATTTAATTGTAGGTACAAGACAATTTTTTAAAGTTACAGAAAATCATAATTTAAATTGAAAACTACTATTCATAGCAACATCTTTTTATCTTCATTATTAACAATGGCAGAAAAATCGAGAATTATATATACTTTTAGTAATGAAGGAAACAATTTAAATTCATTCCAATAATGAAATATATAACTGAAAAGTATACTCAAAATATTTTTTAAAATCAATTAAAAATGAACAGTTAAATTCATATCCCAAAAAGATAGTTTGTATGAATTTTACAATGACAAAAATATTACTTTTTTTAAGTAGTATTTTCGGAAGTTAAGCGAGTTAAATGACATTATTTTCAATAAGCTTTAATGAATTTTAAAAAGTTATTCTAGACTCACCATTGAAAGAATATCAGCATTAAGTTTAATAGGCCTATTTCTAGCACAATGTAGAATACTAAAAGACATGATGCATTTATTACCAATAGAAATGTACAAAAAAATTTAAAGGGTAGTTCTGTATATTATAGATTTATTTTCAAATGAAAAGTAATAAAATAATATTTAAATATCAAACAATATTTTATCTTTATCAGAAATAAAACACTGCATAATACAGAAATATAATCAGATATCTGTGATCTTCAAATAAAAATCTTCATTTCAAAGCATGTAATAATATTTACAAAATAATTATGTAAAAATTGTAATTATTGTACATTGTTCGCAAAAAATGAATTTGAACAAATACATTTTTAAAAAATTATTTGTAAAAAGGTATATTTTGAGGAGCATTTTAAAATATTCCAAACTTTAATAAGATTATTCCAAAAATGGAGAATCCAAAGCTCCAAATCCAGCAGCTATACCACATTCTGCTGTATCTATTCCTTTACTTCGAATGAGATGACCAGCTAAATTATTTACATAAATATCTTCTTTATTTCTGAAAAAAAGTGAACAATCAATAAGTAATTTACCATTTACATACAATAAAATAACTATAAAATAATTATTTAAAAAAAAACATAACTGAAAAAAAATTTGAAATTGAAAAAGAAAATATTTTATTTCTTCTTTTTATTTCCTTCATATTATCAAAAATAAACATAAAAAGTTTATTTTATCATGAAATTTTTCATTCTAAATGTAATAAATAAACAAGGCAGTAACCATATTTCAAAAATCCAAAAAAATTTCATGGAGCAAAAATAAACCTTTAATCCAACAATCCACTAATTTAGAATATTAACACGAAGGTTGTGGGTTGATCTTGCATCTGGAGAATTGTTTGAATAATTGATATATTATCAACAAACATAATAGACTATATAAGATAAAAATGACTTATTTTTTATTTTTATTTATTTATTTTGCAGAAAAAAATGTGTTTTATTGAATACAACGAAAGGGGAAAAAAAGAAAAGGAATTTGTGAATATAAGAAAATAAATTTAAAAAAACTGTTTCCTTAAAAGAAAATCATTTTCAATAGGAGGCATGGTTTCCCACCAGCACCAATTTTAACAAATAATATCAATTTTACTACTATGCCTTAGCTTTTTTTATTATATTCGATATATTCCAATTTTAAATAAATTTAAAAATGAAAGGCAACAATAATGTTAGATAATGGAATTGTCTAAATGCAAAATTAGGGGAAAAGCTTTAAACTTATTTATTTCTATTTCAATATTATACTATTTTCACTATACATACATTTCTAAGCACAATAATTGTTGTCTCTCTTGCTTTGATTTATAATAGATCAGTACACCTCACACTACTGGCAAAATTATCTTTAAAAAAATTTTGAGCTAAGGATTTCAAATACAAAGTCAGAAAATATTATTTAAAAATTGAGGAATATAAATATTTCTGAGACTTAAATAGCACTTCTTTGTTAACAATGCTTTTGCAACAACACATCAAGGATATCAAGTAGATAACATTCAATTTTTCTTCCAAGAATGTGGTAAAAAGTTTTCATGGTTTCAGACTGTATTTAGATTTGTTATTAAATTTCTTTACAGACAATGTATTTTAGAATATCAATCTTGTGTTCACATGCTCTGAAGAATATTGATTTGAGCATGGAAGAATATTTGCAGAACACACACAAAAAAAATTAATATAAATATTTTTTAAAATAATTCCTAATTTATAAACTTTATTTTTCTAAATGTATTTCATTTCTTTGAAATGGTATAGTAAATAGTTGCATTAATGAATCATTTATAATCTTTTGAAAATTTACTAATAGATTAATTTTTTAAAGTATTTTTTCTATAATCTTTGCATAAAATTAATGTAAAATATGAAATTATATTAATTATATTTTAATTAAAGAATCATGAAGATTTGATGAATTTACTTACCCAAGAATAGTACCGAAAATGCCCAATTCACAAATAACATTAGTAAATTCTGGCTTATTATCTCTGCGAATGATGCAATTTGGAATGAGAGGAGGATTTATACGTTCCATCAAAATATAGGCTTTTCTTTTTTCAGAATCTTGCAATTTTTCAAGAAGATTTTTCAAATCTTCTCCATATAAATTATTGCCTAGAAACAAGATTAGATTCACAAAAATGTTCCAAAAAAGTAGAATTTTAGGACCAAAAGATATAGATGTTCTAATGACATGATTTCAATAATAATAATAAAATTATCAAGGATTTTATGCTTAAAGAATGATTCCATGAATATTTCAATACTTTTAACACATTGATTTGCTTTATTTCTATACAGAAATTTCAATAAAATTTAAAAAAATATTTGAAAGAAAAAGAAATTGTCAACTTCTATACAGTATTCTCACATATTCAGTGTGTACTTTATAAAATGGTAATATTTCAAACTATTTGAAAAGAGTTTTAATGCAATCTGAAAATACATGTACGGCAAATATCAAATTTATATAGGACATTTATTTATGAAAAAATAAATTTCAAAACATTTCTAAAAATGAAATATAGTATAAAAACAAAAAAAAATTTAATTCATATCAAAAGCAAATAAAACTTTATGATTATTTAGTATAAAACTAAAGTAGGTTTACTTTAAAAAGCATGATTACATTAAAAGTATATCTAGTCTTGCATTTCCATTCGTACCTTGTAGTTGAAATATTACAAAAAGATAACTTCCAATTGTGCATTTGCTGATTTCTAAATAAGTTAACAATATTATTAAATTAATGAAGTAGTCTTATGTTTTAATTGAATTAAAAGAGAAATTTTTTCTCTAAAACAGAATTTGAAGTGGATAGCTATTAATATAAATTGAAATAAAAAATAAGTAAAAAAATAATAACTGAATACATTTTCAATACATACAAAAAAAGTAAAAATTGAATACATTTTCAAAAATTAAAACTATAAATATGAAAAAGTAATATTTGAATAGTTAAGAAGCAGAGATCTAGAAATTTCCCAGCTTTCATAATAATTTCTTTTATACAAAAATATTGCTAAGAAAAAAATAAATATGCAAAACTTTTGATTACCTCCACCTTCCCTTTCTGGCTTTAAAACATATTTGTCTGGATTTTTAATACCCATTTGTACAGCTTTATCTCCTTCTGGCCCCTAAAAATAATATTTAAAGATAAAAATGCAGAATATAAGAAACTGAAAATTGAAACTCAAAATAATTGAAGACATAAGATAAGCAAACTTAAAAATAATTATAACTTAAAATAATTCCATAACATTTTTTTAAAAAATTAGATATGTTTTAAAAATAAATAATACACCATAAGTGGGATTTTTTTTTAAATCAAAGCCGTTGTTAAATTTTTAAGCATTTAGTATTTCTAATCTTAAAATATTCAAAAAAAAAAAGTCTTTAAGGATAAAATTTCTAAAAATTAAGAACTGGTATAACAAATTATTCATATTCTTATGTAATGACTCTGAATGTTTTTCTATCCAGGATTATACTCTATACATTCCAGGTAATAATAATAAAAAAATCGATGCATTTTTTTTTATTTTTAGACTTAAACAAAAGTTATTATTTTAGGCAAATCATAATAATTTTATACTAATTAATAAGTCATACAGTGCCAGATTAAAAAAGACAATGAAATATCCCCCATCAAGAATAATACATAAATGAATACTAGAATGCATTATAATGTAATATTTAGCTTCTAATGCAAGCTTAGAGGAGTTAATTAAAATAATTTTGAATTAAATAAATGTTTTCCAAAAATAAAGAAAAAGTCAAAGTCATAGCTTATTCTCATGAAATTTAATATAGAATTTTTTTGCCTTTTCTAATGTCATGTATAAGCCAGTATTTGTGAACAAATAAAGAATAAAAATGAAAACTCAAGTTGTTTGTAATTATACATTTGATTCAGTATTACCAATTTTGAATTTTTCTTTCTCTCTCTTTTTCAAAGAAAGTACAAATATAGAATTACTCCATTAACAGTTAAAATACATGGTATCTTTCTTTCAATAAAAAAAACTTTTTTCTGTATTAAGCTATCATTTTATCAGAATATTTTAAGAATTTTTTACCCCTAGCCAATATAATAACTATGCACATGACACAAAAAGGAAATAACATATGCTTTTGTGATTTTATTTTATGAATTCCTTTCTCTTCCTGTTTCCCATTTCTTTGGACTTTATTAAGAGAATTAGCTAAATTTCATCTTCAATTCATCAACAAATTTATGACACCTGTCTTTATTTGAATCATGATTAATTCAGTCAAATGTGAAATATCCTCCACTTTAATTAACGAAAGAAAAAAAATATGAAAAATACAGTCAGACACAAAATTGTCATTTGATGGTTATTTTTCAAAAAATAAGCCTGGTTTATAAACAAAATACTTCATTTCATAATGCAGAATTATTTTTAAAGTTATAATAATTAGTTCACTTAAAATTTTTTTTTTTTTAGATTTAAGTAATAGTGCTATAATTTAAATGATTTAAAAACAAGCAAACACTTTTGAAATGAAGATTGAAAATAGCTATCATATATGTATCAGTAACCTTTTTAATATATAAACAAACATTTTCAGATTATTTAATAGAAAAAAATTATAATTTTAATTCAAAAGGTACTTTAATTAATGATGACAGTGGTAATATAATTAACCACTGCATCCCATCATGAATGAATAGACAGTGTACTTGAAAGACTAGATGGTTTGACAATAATATGGAATTTCAACCAATCAAAATTATATACTCCATTACCATAATTACATACTCAATGCAAAATGATAAGTATTTCATGCATAAAACTTCACGAATAAAATGTATTTCACAATACATGGAGTTCTTAATCAAATGCAGCTTCATTATTAAGTTTTTTGGGAAACTGGGAAACAAGAATAATAATCAATTAGTACAAAGAATAGTGGTAAAAATACATTTTATCTATGGTGAAGCTGTTACTTTAAAAATTAGAAAAAAAACTAAGCCAAAATGGGGTATTAAATGTTGATATATTTTTATCAAAACTGGAAAAAAATTCATTATCCTGCTGATTGCAAAACATATTAGATTCCATTTACATTGTAGCCAAGAATTGAGTTTTGTCACATTGAACATGGCTCAGTTTATTTTTAGTTATTAAATAGTGACACATAAATGAATAAACCCACAAGACCACTTTGTCTTATATTTCCAATACATGAAAAACTGGACCATAAAACAACAACTTATTACTCCAGAATTTCAAATAATTCAAAGAATTTAATTAATTGTTAAGAAGGATCTTTATCACAACATAAACAAACATATTCCAGCTTTAGAGTTTACAGTACTGAATACCTAGAAAATATCAATTGATAAAAAAATTGTAACAGATTTTAACTGCAAAATGTCACCATGCTAGTCTAAGCAATTTCAATGAGAATAATAATTGTTATGATAGAAGACATTAAAAATTGGTTTCTAAACTTTATATAAATTTAATTTCTTATTCAATGTTTCCACAACTTTCCCTAGAATCCAAAAGGATTCAAAAACTATTTTATAAATATGAAAAAAGAATACCATTCATTTTGTTTATCAATAACCATGCAAATATAAAATAAGTCTGCTTGAATTAAATTATCTAATATAATTATCCCCAAATCACATTTCTCATAATTCAAGATTCTTTTCCTCTTTAATGGATATTTTTCTGAATTAAAAAAAAGGATACAAACATTAAATTGCAGAATAGCTTTCCTATTTCATTATCAAATATAAAAAATAATAATATAAAACAAAATAAAAAATCTTAAATAATTTAACTTAAAATTTCTTTTCAATGAAACCATATTTAAAACTTTAAATTTGCACAAAGCACAAAAACAGTAGCAAAACCAACTAAATATTTTATAAATAATATATGCAAAAATAAACAATTTTTATGAATGTCAGGTGAAATAAATTAACTTTCAAAACTGATCTCACCATATCCAAAGCATATTGGCCAACAAATAATTCTCGGATCTGCTCAGCAATTTCCTTTTTAACAAATCTTTCAAGAACTCCAGGTTTGCTCAAATATAATTGTACCTTCTTGGTTCCAGCTAAATGTAATCCAACTGAAGGACACTTAATTGCTTTTGAACGCTCCATTAACAATCTAACTTCCCAATCCTTAAAAAATTAAATATTTAAAATAATTAGGAAACTTAATTTAATTAATTGCTAAAATTATGCTACTTTATTAAATTTAAGGATATTGTATATCAAAAAAATATTCATTATAACAAAAGAAATTTTGTATTAAAAATGAATAATTAAAGTCAAAAGATGCCAATTTCAAAACTCATAAAATTTACAATCCATTCATTAAAAATATTTCATCAATTAGCAATATAAATGGTAAAAAATAAAGATTTCTGAGAACGAGTATTTTAATATCAAAGTAAATATTTTGAAACATTTTACTTCAAAATTTATCAAACAAATTAACCTCAGGTTCAAGTTGATCAGGCATATAACCATTACGATAATATACAACAGCCACTTCTTTGTCTTTCCTGAAAAAAAAATATAGCTATTTTTAAAAGAATTATATAAAATTCATGAGTGCAGAAATAGCTCATTTTTATAACTCTATTCTAAAATCAATTGTTTATAAAATGAAAAGAAAAACTAGTTTCATTAACAGCTTATATAGTTCATTATATGGTTAAGCATCTTTACAAATTAAATAAATTACTCAATGACAGGAAATGTACATTGCTAATTAAAAAAAAGGCATAATAAAAATTTTAAATGATTATAATTCAAGTGAAAATTTGCTGAAATTCAGAAAAATAAAATCATTTACAGAATTTTAAAAATTAACACAACTTACACTAATAATGTTCTTCCTTTTAACACAGCACAAGTTCGTAGCTCTTTAAAGGAACATCGTAAAACCTCTAATCTGCTTTCATATTCTAAAAGAGCATATTCTAAGGCTCTTTGGTCACATATATTGTAAGTGACATCTTCTACAACAAAAAGAACGACTGCACTAGAAATAATAATGAGAAAAGAAAAATGCAATTTGAATTTATCATAATGTTATTTTCATAATGTTAAAATTAATAATAATTTCTATATCACTAAAAATTTAAATAAACTACTTATCAAAAAATTTAAAAGTTTCAGTGAAATTATATATTTCATACTTAGAGAACACTTATTAAAAGAGCAGTATAAAAGCATGAAATAATATTGATAAAGTTCATAATTCAATATTTAAAAAAATGAAAACAGATTGCCAATATAAAAAATATCAGAATCAATGTTTAATCATTTCATATGTCAGTCACAAAGAAATAAAAGTTGGATTATAGATAGGGGACAAAATAATATGAATAACTATAAACTAACAGAAAGCTTTATTAATAAGGAGTTAGGTACTTTTAGATCTAATTACAGATGTTGTACAACATGGGATGAATGCAAAGAGCTCACGAAATATATTCAATAGAGTATAAAGCCATTTTTTTCTGGCAAGCAGTCTTCAATTCTATAAATATAGCTGGTAGGGGAAATCAAGTATGGAGTTTTAACTCTAAATAGCTCCACAAATATTCAATAACTTTCAAATCAGGAGACTGAGAGGGTCAAGTACGATAACCTATTTCTCCTCCTGTTCTTCAAATCATTTTTATATAATTTCAGTAAAGTAGATAGGAGCATTGTTGTTTTGATAAAATTCTTTGGAAAATAAAGTGTGGGGGAAAGGATGCTTCTGATCCCCCAGAATATTGGGGAAAAAAGATGCATAGGAAGATAACTGTAACCTTCTCATAAAGAGTAACAAGTACCTCAAATGTACACCAAAATCTTGTATCCCATACCATAAGAGAACTACCTTCAGAATTTATAGTTGGCAAGAGGCCGCCAAGAGAAAATGCTTCAATGGTTATTATCCACATATAAGTGAGTCTAGTTGTCAGAAATATGGTGAAGGTTGATGACCAAATAACTTGTTACTACTTTTGTGAAATCCAGTTTCTACGAATTTTAAATAGCTGGTATAGCTGAAAAGCATGAAGCAATGTTATCAATAGGTTACAAATTATAACTTCTATAAAGGTTTGAAGGAAAAAGATCACTTTTTGCTGAAACGAAGTTCCAAAAATAACTATTTATCTTAGATGCTATCTGGGATAAAAATTGTCTGCGTTTTTGCTGTACTATGTGAATCAACACTCTTATTCCTCTAAGCACACTTTTTTCTCTGTCCACCATTGTCTTTTGCAGATGCCACATTACAACATTACATGTACATTATCATAATAGCTAATACCTTACTTCTTGCATGACCCATTCAATTAGCTGTGTCCATTATTGAGCAACCAACCACATTCCGACAAGTGAGTTATTGTTGTTTTTTAGGGAATACGATAGATGCATGCAATACTTATAAGTGACAGTTTTCCTACCTTTCATAACCATATCTTTATCATGGTATTCATATTAATTTTTCATCTATCTGTACATCAGATTACATAGCTATTAAAAACATTAAATATTAAAAAATTGCATTTAAAATTAGAAGCACAATATACAAAACATAAATAATCATAATTGTTAAAATATATCCTGTGAAAATTTTAAAAACAAATTACGCAGGAAAAAGATTAATAATAATGGTAAATTCTCTATATTTTTCTAACAAAACAAAAAAAGAAACTAACCTGGTGTTTGTATATGCATCCCAGGCTGATATTATACCTTGAGCTAATGTGAAGACTGATTGGTTCGTTGGCAACTAAACAAAGAAAATATCATTTAGGTAATTAAATATACAATGGGAGACTTTCTGTAAACACAAAATTTTCAATACATACCCTACTTTCAAATCCTTTCAAACCAAGCCTTTCTAATACAAACCTATATAAAAAAATTCCTTTAAGCAAAATTTATAAAAATATCTAAAATAAAATTCATAATGTTATTAGATCTAAAAAAATATTTTTTTTGAAAGTTTTATACTCCTGGTTTATAAAATTGCAAAATCTATTAAAATTAATATAAAACAGCAGATTTTCTTTTACACATATAATCCTAGAAACATGGTAAAAATTATTTGAAAAAGCAATTATATGCAATGCTTAACAATTTGATTTGTATTTATTTTAGGTTCTTTGATTAAAATTCTTCTGCAAATTATGATAAATATAGGCATTACATATCAAAAGCGCTTATATAATCAACTTTTTTAAAAAAGAAATTTTCAGATTTCATATTTTTATAATGTTTTAATTTATTTTGCAAAATAATAATAATAATAATAACAATAACAAAGTACTTACTCATGAAGTTCTCTAACAATTGGTGCTAAGCCACCAAATGAAGAAGCAATTGTATTATTTTCAACTTGTTTTATACCAGTTATTCTACCCTCTAAATCAGAATTCAGTAGATAATCTGATCGAATAAGACCTAAAGATAGTTGCTAGAAAGGGGGGAAAATCTGCATAAATAAAACAGCAAATAATGTTTTTAAAAAATAATCTGAAAAATGTCTTCAGATTATTGAATCTAAACTTGCCATATGTATATTCTCAAAAGGTTTATTAATCTTTTGCATAAGGATGGCTCCATTAAGTCATACCCTAGAGCAGTGGTCAGCAAGGTGCAGCTCTTTGACACATGAGCATTAGCACATTGTTCTTATCTTTGGCAAAATATTCACATTAATAAATATTTATTAAGTATGAAATTTAGTTTTATTTAATGTAACAAAAATTTATTAAACAAGCAGATTTGGCTCCAATTTTTTTAAAAATTGTCGTAATGTTCATACTTGGCTCTTTGGCTAATAAGTTTGCCAACCACTGCCCTAGAGAGTCAGAAGATTTCTGCCAGCAGAAGTTT
>JAOUZG010009418.1:1043528-1071953 GCA_026289955.1 Argiope argentata
CCAAAAGTGCACTTCGGTCCGAGGGATGTTGGCTGGTATATATGGATAGTATTCACCACAGAGTATCTCCCCAGTGAAGCTTGCGAACGATAACAACTTTGTCGTATATTAATGCGCGTCTAAAGCTGTGAGTCGCTGATAGAGGACGCCACGACAGTTGAATGTGCTATATGCGAAGGTTGCGTTTATCCAAGGTCGGTCGACCGGGTTACCATTTTAGGGTGTAGCGGAGAGCGCTAGGCCCGAACTCCGTACCTTTTGGTTTGTAGTCCAGTACCAAATCCGTTGGACCAAAAGTGCACTTCGGTCCGAGGGATGTTGGCTGGTATATATGGCTAGTATTCACCACAATGTCTTTAATATCCGTCATATTGATTTCGCAGTCAACTGACCGAAAATAGCTGACAAAATGGGATATCTTGTCACCATGTTGAATTTTTCTGCCAAATGTAATGCAAGCCTGGGCTAAATGCTTGACAATTTAATCGGTTGTCCGACAATTCTGCCTACTTAACACCATCGATACCCTTCGCATAGATGTTTTATTTGAAAAATCAAAAATAGTTAGCAAAATGCGACAACTCATATGCTTGGAATCTTGTGTCCGTTATCTTGTGGTGAAAGCTTTTAAGACAAATAACATCTACGATATACAAGTATACTTTTGTATTGTGGTCATATTACTCGACTACAACCCTTCCGATTGCGATTTTGGGCCTTGGGCAATCTGCATTTGTTTTAATCTTGTTAAATGTAACCATTCTATATAAACCCTTATTCTTATTTTTGAACTTTTGATAATTAATTTTAAGATCGGTTTTAACAATCAGATTCGTTCAAAACCCATCTGGCCATTCCACAGTGGGGAAACGCTGGACTTTAGCCAACAAAACTCTTATTTTCTCCCTGCCGGGAAGAGGTAAGCAAAGACTGATGGAGGGGGACAATTGTTTCTCTATTCTTGCTGTCTCTGGAAATTTGGACCTGGGGTATCTACAGCCTCTTGATCAAATCATGTCATTTAATTTTATTTTAAAGTCACACTTTAAATAAATATAATTAGGGTTTTTCTCCGTTAAAATTTCATTTTTAAATAAAATTAAGTATTTCATTTGTTGTTCGCATAAGGTTCAGTAACACAAGATTAATTAGAATACTCTTTAGGTGAGCTCCATTTATTGAAACACACACAATATTAGTATAGATTTTTTTGAAACGCTCAAAATTTAATAAACTTCAATTTTAAATTCTTGTTAAATCTACGGCAAAGGACATTTCCCGGTATTATAAGAAATCTATATTTTTTAAAAAAGATAATACTCTATTTTTTTCTTTGATATATAAAAAAAGACACACTCAAATGTTCTCCGTAGATTCGTTTTAAACGTAATAATTCATTAAGTAAAAATGAAAGATTTGGCTTAATTTTCTTTTTCAGACAAAATCATATTTTAGTTCTTACTCTTCTCTACACTGAATTTAGATCATTTTCTTGAAAATCACCTGAACGAACGTGAAACCCCAATGAGAAAATGCGCTATGATAAGATTACATTTTAGACAGAAAAACATTTATGGCGGCTTCATAGGATTTATGTTATAAAGTACTTACTTAATATTCTTCCATTATTTAGCTTACAGTGTATTTGTTTTTAACTGTTTTGTTAAGTGTTTAAAGAAATATTATAATCAAGTAACTACTTTCTTAGATTATATATATATATATATATATATATATAAATATATATATAAATTAAAATATATGTTAATTTATATAAAATTTCAGGCAATATTTATAAAAAAGGGCTACATGGATAATAATAGGTGTCAGTAATATGGTGAGTCATATTATTACTGAAAGCAGCGTGAAGTTCTATCATATAATGTGTGATGCTGCATATACCTTCGAAATACCTACCACATAAACTAAAACCTATACTGAGCTTTTAATTTGGGATTCTTTATGCAAATCATTCAGTGAGCAAAAACGTTTTGATTAAGAATGCTGATTTGCATTTTGAATTATGTAGCCATAAAATCTAACAAAATGTTTTTTCATAGCTTATTTTATAATTAATACATTTAAGTTAATTAAATATATCATTTTTTCAGTATAGAATGCTTTGCATAAGCTTTGATAGCTAAATGAAAAAAAAAATATCCTTTTTCATAGTTTGAAATAGAAATTTTTAGTTGTGATGATTTTTAGTTATGCAGTACCGTGGAAGTATATATTTTTTGGAATTAAAGGGAAATTTATAATTTTTTATCAATCAAACAAACAAAAACTTAGTTTGCAACAATGCTCTTTTTGTCCGCTCTTCTTATACTTATAAAAGCAGTAATTGAAAGTACACATGTTTTCGCTGCAATATGTTCAATTTAATAGGACGACAATTTAGAACAAATAAAGGATCTGATATTTAGTAGAACCAGGCAGTACATATAATATGGCAGTACTCTTTGCTCATTTTACAGATTTTAGTTTACTTGGCGGAATTTAATTAAAACAAGATAATGTGTTTATTTGAAGGTTTCCAGATTATATCTTAATTGTCAAGCTCCCTTTTTACTTTTAATAGAGATGAATACATGTTTGTGAGTATGTGTATCTGCGTGTTCACGCTATAAAGATCGTCTGAAGTAGAGCTACCAAATTAAGCACTTATATTTTGGTAGTAAAGAATATACATCTCAGCGTATACATTTTAAAACTTTAACAAAGAATTTATCAAAATTATGGCATTTCCCGCGATGAATTATTGATGACGTATCTATCCCATGATGAAACTATTACATCACAAAAATGAAATTTACAAAACCATACATTTCAAGAAATGAATTCTTCAATGATATTGATTTTTTTGCCATATTTTTTTTCCATACTTACACAATTTTTTATGAAATAAGTATATTTCTCAATGAAAATGCAAAGATATGTAAGAATTCTGAAAGAATTTCAAACGTATCAGGAACAGTGATACAGAAACATAAAAATTCTGGAAGAACACTAAGTTATTGGTAAAATTCACTAAGATTGCAAATGCTTTGTACTTTGTTATTTTACAGTCCAAATCTTGTCCTTAACATAAATCATTATTGACAAAGCAGATTCCAGAAAAATAAGGGATTTACTTGATTCGGAAAAGGATCTGCAAAATAGTTAAATTTATATTTAAAAGAAATCATATCAACAAGAATGATTGATAAATTTCACATTGCTTTAAGAAGGTAATTAAGCACCACTGAAAAGAATTATCAGACTGTATCTGTTTTTCCCCTTTTGAATTTTACGGGAGCTGTCAAAAAGTAAGGGAAATGTAGAGAACGATGTAAGACTATTGAAATAAAACGAATCATACATCTATCCAAATTTGAAATACAAGCATTTTGTTGGATAAACTATTAAGGTCAAGTTACATAAAATATGTAACTAAAAATCTAATTTTAATCCTGGCGAATTACGAGGTCAATAAAGATGGTTAGTTGTATGCAAGATAGTAAAGATTATTGTACTCCCGTGTTATGATTGTATTCCCGTGTTTAAAATCATGCTAAGATAATGGACTTGACGATTTTACAATTACATCAAAATAAAAAAAAATATATATGTCACCGAATTGGCGACTGTTTAAAGTTCTTGGCGATGCAATACGAGTTAATCAAGTACTGATCAACACTTTTTTTATACATGACCTATTTTGCTTCACATTTGAATACATTTTTCAGTTTTGTAGTTTGTTTTTGATTTATAGTTACGTTTCTTATCTAAGCAATTATATGGAAGTATGAGTGAAGCAATAAAATTCCTGAAAAATGAATCATAATTATTAGCTAACAATTTACGTACTTATAAATAAAAGCATTTAATTCTAACAATAGATAAGGAAATAATATACTGCAAGCTATTATATAAAATTACTATTTTAAAAGTTCTGCAAATAGAATATAACTTATTCAGTTAAATAAATAATTCACAGAATCAATATATGAAAAAATGGGTCATTGATTAACTTCATTTAATAATGATTTTAATAATTAAAAATAAGCATTTGTCACATAGTTCACAATTTAGAATTTATAGAATATATATTTTATACAGATTTATTTAATAGGCACTTAGGTTAATAATTTTTTTTCACATCCTTCCCCTTGGACCATCTATACTAAGCAGCCAGCTGTTTAACCGGAAATTATCAACTGTCCAAGAAGGCACAATTTCAAGATTTGTAAATTTGCTAGCAATGAAATTTATATGCGCACAGGAAGCAATTAGAAGCAGTAAATTTATTTCTTAATAAAATAAATTTGTTATTTAAATATCATTGGAAAAATATTGAACCTTTAGACAGCTTTATTGAATACTATCATCTTACACAACCTCTTTGAATATTAATTCTACAGAATTAATATTCACAGAGTAGAGACTTTATTTTCAATTAATAATTTAATTTAATTTCAATTTAATATTATTTTTAATTTTTTTTTCATTTAAATCTCTGAAAAGTAATTTAATGTTCATGATCCATCCAAGGAAATAGTTTAAAACATCAAAGTAACATCAAGTTCATTTTATTTTAATAGCCTTACACCTGTTCTGTTCTGATAATTGAGATGAATTATTCAAAAAGTAATTATTAAATTTAGCACAATAAAACTTCAACTTTTTATTCGTAATGTACACTACATACATATTAAAGAAAAATCCTTTTCCAATTTTTAACATCAGAAAAAAATCTTATGACTAAAAACTTGATGGAACAACAGAAATTATTCAAATTTCAACTCAGTAAGATTGCTATTGTTGAAAATCAAGAAAAAAATATTTTAAAAAATTGGCAAAATGCAATTTTTAAAAGGTCTAAAAGCTAGTTTTCTGCAATACTATTTTCCAGAGCTGTTGTTAAAAGTACAAACTTCAAAACCGGGAAATGAAACTTGAAAAATCAAATCAAATAATGAAAATGGTTTGAATTCTAATGCTAAATGTACTCAATTGTTAAAAATTAAATAAAAAAATATTTTCAAAAAATTGCTTAAATCCTGGATATAATAACATGGCTTAAATAAATAAAATTTTTAAAAAATCCCTTTTATGGAGAAGTTTAATCCTTGAAAGTCATCAATATCTTATTTAATTTTTAGTTAAGCTTAAATAAAAGCCACTCTAAAGTACATGTTACCAAACTTCCAAATTATATTTGCACCAAATTTGGTAACTTGTGTAATAGAGAACCAATGCAAATATATCGTTTTTATAATTAGAGAATTTGCATGATTGGTTGTTATCTGCTCATGAAGAAAATACATAAAAAATATTTACAAATATGGCTTGTTTAAAATAATCATTATTGCTTTCAATTTTAATGAAATCATCCTTGACATTATTGGGTATATAAACAATTTCAGATAAATCAACTATCATAATGTAACTTAAATGTTCATTTTCACTTCTAATTTCACAAACAATTTCAGATAAATCAACAATTATAATGTAACTTAAATGTTCATTTTCACTTCTAATAATTATTATTGTTGTACATACTAGGAAGACAAAATCATTTGAGGAAGAATTAAATGGTTCTTTAGCAAAGATTTGAATTAATTTTAATTTGAAATATTTGAGCAAAGTTTGAAAAATATACATACATTTCAAAAGATAAGTAATCAAATTATTTTTATTATTAGATAATGTCATTTCTACATTTTTTTTGCAAACAAACTATATATATATATATATATATATATAGATAGATATATATATATATATATATATATATATATATATATCGTAATTATATCTAACATTTAGTTACAAAAACATACTATGGGGATCATACCTGTCTGTGAATTAAATCTCAAAAATGAATTCAGCTAATGGAATAAAATTTATGAGGCCATAGCATCAAATTTCTAGATTTCTGTCAAACTTTGGATGAAATGTATTTAATAACAGATAAGACTAGATAAAATAAATTTGATATATAGTTTCATCACAAGAAATGTTCCTTAAATTTTTGAATCAAATCTGATAATGTAGCCTCTATCTATTGATCAGCATATTTGAGCATACATGAACATGATAACTCATCAATGTAACAAATTAGGTTAGTAACAATAAGATAAACGAAATTTGTTATGTTATTTAGCTATAAAAATTATGTTTTGAAATTTAGTGCCAATTAATTAACTGAATATCCCAGGGTCAAGTCCTGGTTCAGACATGGTTGCTCTTCTTCTGTGTCCTATTAGCAGGTATGAGAATGTGCCCCCCACCGCTGTAAAAAAGGGTTGTGCAAGTAAATATGATGCATAAAATAGCTAAGCCATACACTTGGTCCTACGGGAAAAACAAGAGAGACTCACTTGGCTTAAATCATTACCAGACAACAGCCAGCAGTCTTGTAAATGCCATAAGTGGCAAAAAAAAAAAAAAAACATATCTTTCAAAAAGTCTAAAATGGAAGTCAATAAAAAGGATGAAAATAAACTACATTAAGTGTACATCCAGAATTTTGGTCATGTATTCTGACAATAATAATTATTCTTTTATATATATATATATATATATATATATATATATATAGCATGTAAAATCAATAAATAAATTAATTTCTAATAATTATTAAAATGAAAGAAACAAATTGTAAAGTAAAGAAATTTCTGTTGCTAAGGAGCTAATTTTTAAAAAATTCGAGCAATGTTGTCTTTTTTTGTGGGGGGGGGATAAAAATTTTTGCGGATATTGTGGGAAAATATCAAAATCTTGTTTCATTTTTTAAATAGTTTGTACATTTTTTCAATTATTTATTAAATTTTGAAAAATTAGTAAAAATTTAAGGAAAATTAAAAATGATATTGATGAAAAGGTAAAATTTGAAATCTTAAGAATTTATAAAAACATTTTTTATAGAATGATTTATTCAGAAGTTGCTGCAAAAAGATAGCAAAATTAATTTTAATTTTTAATTAAATAAATATTTAATTATTTTTTGAACTTTAAAAAATTGTAATATCTGAACTAATAAATGTCCAAATTTTGGCTGCCTTTCATCCAATTGTTTAGAGATATATGGAACACATACATAACATAGTGATTGATACATTGACTGAATTTAAATTTTAATTATTGTATAAAAATAGCATTACAATGCATTATAAGGATATTATTCAGAGATTAAAAAGACATTATATTTCAAGCTATAAACAGAACTTATCTCCAATTTGTTGATTTGAACACACAGTATAAAATAAATTGCAACATCCAGAAGTATGTTTTTTCTTTCTTTCTTATAATGTGCATATGTAATGGTGTAATTCTTTAATATGATTCAAAAGAAATATGAAAAGGAAATTAAGGTAATGAACAAAAATTTATTTAATTAATTTCAATACAATGTAAACAGAATTTTTTAAAGATAAAATTTTGCATAAAACAGACTAATTACATTTATAAACAGAGGAAAGAATATATTATTATAAAAATTAATATAAATAAAATAATCTTCAATACATTCACTCATTTGGATTTTGCACAACAATCATCATATATTCTTTGTCTATAAGAGAATAAAGTACAATAAATTATAAATGATATTTGAAAATACAAAATATTTGCAATTAAAAATAAAAACATCAATAATCAGAAAATTTGATTGACTTTCCTTCAAACCATTCAATATAAATTATTAAGTGCAGAATCAAAATTATAAAAATGAAAGTATGGATGATTTGCAGAGAAAGAATAAACATAAAAATATTCCAGAATTATCTAATTTGTTTATTTAAAAAACAATTTAATGAAGGAAAATTTTTTTTATTTTAAAATACTGAAATATTTAACATTAAGAATTCTCAATTGTAAAAATACTAGATATTCATATTAAAATATTGAATTTCTATCAGCTTAAAAAGATTTATAAAACAATTTAATTCAATTAAGAATTTACTTCAAAGAAATTTCCAATCAGTTTTAAGAAACTTAAAATAAATTTAAAATACAGTCAGTACTTCTGAAATTGACTAACAAATATAGTTTATTATCATTTTAAAATATTCTTTGATTTTATAAGGGGTACAATATTTAGCTGTTAAAAATAATTATTAGTTAACTAAAGAAAAAAAAATGTTAGCGTATCAAAACTAATTTTTTAAATAAGGAAACTGGGCATTTTTATGTTAGCTGGACAAAAGCAAAAAATTGCCACATAATATAGAATTCCGCCAAATCTTCTAAAGCAAAAAAATCGCCAAATAATGTAAAATTCTGTGAAATTTCTTTGGTAATTTTTTGATTCCAATCGACTATTAGTAAAGTATTGAAAAATGAAATACTTACCTGGAGCAATTAATATTTCATTCTTTTTGGATCGAACTCGTAGAAAAGTAAGCTCATTTGTATTATCCAATTCTTTTACAGTTTGTCGAGCTTTATCTAAAAGATGGGTAATCAAACCAGCATATTCAATAGTTGAATTATTATCCATTGTTGATTTGATAGGGATGCCTTGAGAAAAATTAATAAGATTAGTAATACACAAAATATAGATCAACAACCTCTCTTTAATCTAAAGAGGGAGAGATTTTGAAATTTTACATATTTTTCAACAAATAAATTCAATTTAAAATAAATTTAGTACTTTTCCATTAGCCGGATGCCAGCAAAAAATTGCCAAATTTCTTACATCGATTGTAAACTGAAAAATTGCCAAATAATCTATAATTTTGCCAAATTTTTACAGCAATTTTTTGTTTGCACTCAGTTAATGAAAAAGTGTCATAAATTCAATTTATATTTATTTAAATGTTTATTGGAATATCAAAATGGTTTTTAATTAGTAACAACAAGTTCAGTTTCAAAATTCATGCAAATACACACAAATAAAAAAAGTTATTACACTAAGAAATGTCAAATGAAATATTTCTTTCACTAACTGGCTTTTTTCTTGGTATAGGAAGTTTTTATGGAATTTATCAGACTAAATATTTTAATTTAATCAAAAGCATATATTTTATTTATCAATAAAGTAAAGTTTAATGATTTTAGCACATAATTTTTAAATATAATTAGTCATCATTTTCTATGTGATAATTTTTAAAAAATAATGTTAAAAAATAAATAGAATTATTCATCAACTCAATAAGTCAAATTCATAATGAAGTCAGTAAAATTAGAAAAGAATTATCTTCTTAATGAAATGTAATTCCTTAGCAGTTCTTTAAAAAAATCAATTTTTAAAGCAAAAGAAATGAAATATTTAATAAATAAATAACACAGTTCATACCATCTGTATTCAAAACAATGATACCCATTACACCTTTGTGAGATTGAATTCTTTTGAAAGTTTCATCTATCTCAGTCTGAAAAGAAATGCATAGTAAATATAATCAAAACCAGAAATTTATATCAGTCAGATATTTTATAGCTGCAATCTAGCATTTATATAGCATTCCTTTGAAAAATGACATAGGCAATATTATCATTAACATGCCAGAAAATGGAAAGAAAAATTCTTAATTTCGGGAATAAAATTAATCTTTCAAATTATTCCTTTGAAAAATGACAGGAAGATAAGTAAATCTACAAGGTAAATGTTTTGCATCACAAGTGAACCTTTAATATAGCAATTTAAAACAAAGGTTTAAAATTCTAGCTCCTTTCTAAAGAATTTTAAAAAAGCATAATTTTTTTTAAGTCATTAGTATAACAGAATATTAAAAACATAAAATATATATAGTGAATCATATTTTTGAATGATAAAATAGTACACTACATAATGATTACTAATTTTCATTTTATCTACTCTTATTTCAATATTAAATGACAAGATATTATTATACAAATATATCAACAAATATTTAAAAATATCTGATTGAAAAAATTTGAAGTTAAATTGAAGCACAGTCACAACAATAATGAATTTTCGTTTAAATCTAACTAAAAATATAAAATATCTAGAATGTTTGAATTTACACGATTTTTATCATCAACAATGAATGTTTATTATCAAAAGATCAAGAATTAAAAATGGGCTTATATTGAATACATCGGTTGGGGTTAATAGCCTACACGATCCTTTTGATAGCAAATTTAAATAAGATGTACTGTATAATCATCTAGCTTAATTATGAATAATGCTGTCTTCCTTAACTATGAATATTCTGTATGATATATGACTTTCTCTACATCGTTGGTCAAGAATCGATAAATTTTATTCAGCAGATAACAGCATCACATCTACAGATGCAATCAACGAAAGTGGAGAATATAAAGAAAATACTGATTTCCAAAAATTTATAATTACTGTACACTTACAAAGTTGACAACCAAACTAAAAACAAGAAATGATTACTTACTGCCATAGCGAAAAGTGTATAGTAATTTCTTTATGAAATTAAAGAAGAAAGGAAGAAAAACTTATTTACTTAATTACTGAGCTTTATTCAAGACAAGACCAAGCCTATTGATTTTTAAAACAATAATCGCTGTTCAACCTGTGACCATGGATACCAAAACTTGGAGATCAGCGAATCATAATAGAGACCGGTACGGTTCTAATTGCACACACAATTCAGAAAAAAGAAGGAAGTGATAAATATTTAATCTTTCTTGATTATTAAGCAGTTTGTTTCAATGTACATTTTTATACAAAATTTAATTATAATTTTTCAAAAAAAGTTTTATGCATTTTTCTATCAAAATTCTGGGTGTATTTATTGCATTTTGGTAATCACATGATTTGGTGTGCATGTATGTAATACGCGTGCGCAGGAAGCAGACATACATTGGGAGTTCTCAGTTGAGAGTAAATCGGACGTTCTCTTAAATTATTAAAAAATCATTTTCCAAAATGCATGAAATACTCTTCAACGTCGATAATGGTTATTTGGAAGGTTTAATTCGAGGTTTTAAATGCGGAATTCTCAAAGTTGCTGATTATCACAATCTTGTACAATGCGAAACTTTGGAAGGTAAATATTCATGATTTTTGCAATTAAAGTTTGAATTTTAGTTAGGCTGCATATAACTGATGCATTCTCTTGTAATAAAATTTTAAGCACTTACAGATTCTATAAATTTTATAAGTTATTTTTCTTAAAGTATGCTTGATTTCAGAACACTTGGTGTTATAAATTTTTAATTTTTTAATATTGCTTTCAATTGGGAAACTTGAACAGTTTGTATGTTTAATTCATTATTCCATATAAACATTGCTTTTCTAACACAAACACTGCTTTTTAACTTTTAGATCTGAAGGTCCATCTGCAGAGTACAGACTATGGCAATTTTCTTGCTAATGAACCAAGTCCTTTAACTGTCAGTATCATTGAAGATAAACTAAGAGAAAAGCTAGTCACTGAATTTATCCACATCAGAAATCAAGCAGTAGAGCCGTTATCAACTTTTCTTGATTACATCACGTGAGAAATTTTGCTGTTTTTGCTCAAAAGATGATTTCTTTAATTTTTGTGTTGGCTCAAAGATGATTTCTTTAATTTTTGTATTGGCTCAAACTATGATGTTTATATTTCTTTCTGGTATTATTATTGTAAAAATTTTGTTGAGATGATCATCCTTTTTTACATAATTTATATAAAGGGTTTAAAAAATCATTACAAAGCCAAATATATTTAAAAGATTTGTGTATTTTAATTGTTTTAGTCACTGAGAAAGATGGTTTATTTTCATTTGTGGTATCAAAATATGCTCTATTATTCAATAAATTTCTTAAAGTGGTTTTTAGTCTTTTACATATTATTAAAGGTAAAAAGAATATCATTTATTTTTCAGCATTTTATCTTTTTAAAAGTGACCGTTTTAAAGTGTCCTATTTTTAGAATTAATGCTTCATTGTAGTAGCAATTGTTATCATAAAAAACTAGATTTTTATTAAATTGCATTTGATTTCAATTATGCAAACAAGTTTAAAATTAAATACCACATTTGACAAGTTTAAGAATAATTGAATAGCATTAAATATAATAAGAATTTTAGAAACTAATTCTTTAGTAGCCATCATATCCTACTGCAGCTTTCATATGTTTTCTAGACATTTTGTTTTGATCTATTTTTCATATTTTAACATTTAAAAAATCTAGCAAGTGTTCATAAAAGACAACTGAATGTAATGTAAAGAAATATTGTTAACATCCCATTAAATGATATGTAAATCTATATGGAGAAAAAGTTTTGGAAAAAAAATTAACCAATTTATTTGTAATCTTGTTGATATTACTAATTAAAAATCTTTAAATGAAAAATGCAATATATCTATCTAATCTAGACAACATATTGCCATTATTAGTTACATATTTTTAGAATATTGTTTTAGCTAGTCTAATTAAGTTTAAGAATGGTAAAAAGTTTACATTTTAGATATTGTTTTTTTTTTTTTTTTTTTTTTTTGCATTTTTCTTATCTATATTGCAGTGATTAATTTTGTATTATAAATATGACATAAAATGTATCATAATAATGTTTGAAATTAAAGTTTTAGTAATTAACAAACAATATGTCACATTCAGTGTTGTTATACTTCAGTAAATTAGTCTGAGTTTAATTTAATAAAAATATATATACTTGAAAAGAATTTTTATACAACCATTGTAAACTGTAATCATTTCTAAAACTTTGAAACTCTATACTAAATGCAAAAGTTTTTGAATTCAAGAAGTTCTATCCGTGACATTACAATATATTATAGAAAAATATATGTATTCACATGTGACAAAATCATTCTTAGCATCCTAAATATTGTATGCTTAAATTGCTAATAACTGTCATTGCAAATGATATGAAATGCTGTGAATAATTTTCATCACTTTTTGTTATGAATCTTTCATTAGCCATATTGTAAATATTGAAAATTTAAGACATTGCACAAATAATTTTAAAGCTTCATTTTTATCACTATGAGCAAGATTTGGTAATTTATTTAATCTCATTTCTATAATCATTGCTCATTCAATATTCCTGCATTTCTGACTTTATTTATTATACATGCAGAAATATTTTTTATTGATTTAATTAGATGAAAATAACATCCAACTGTATTGTAAATTCTTATTCATATCTGTTTCATAATTAGTGAGCTGTTCTAACTGTTTGTATCTAGTCACTTTTGATAAACCAACTTATTTATCTAATTACTTATTGGCTTTCTTGCCTAGTTAAACTATTAATATTGAATGTATTTATTTAATATTTCTCTTGGTTATTTGATAAAATCAAAGGGGGAAAAATACATTTAAGGGATTGGTGTGTAACAAGGTTTGTCTGTACAAATTAAAAACTGTATATATTATGAAATAAAATCAGAAGTAAAAATCCTACTTTAGAGTTAATGTCAATTATATTATAACATCGAAAAAGCATGTAAATAAATGGTTTGATAGAACAGTGAAATAACTAAATTCCATTACTTCGATGAATTCATTATTAAATGAAATATCAAATTAAATTTTTAAAAGAATTAGAGGAAAAACTACAGAAATGAAACAGAGATTATTAAAGCATTTTAATATAATATAGAAATCAGATAGGTAAAATTTTTAATTTGAAGATATAGTTAAAACAATAACTTAAAAAAAACTTTGCTATTAATATTTTTTTTAAGTTGAAAGTGACCTTGTATATGTAGAGATATTGAGAAAGAAAGTTAATTTTATTTTTTTATTTAAAAATTGAATTTATTACTAGCTTTATTTTAAAACATTGCATATATATTTCAGATACAGCTACATGATTGATAATATTATCTTGCTAATAACTGGAACTCTGCACCAACGACCTATCTCTGAGCTGATCCCAAAATGTCATCCTTTGGGTAGTTTTGATCAAATGGAAGCCATTCATATTGCTTCTACTCCTGCTGAATTGTATAATGCAGTTCTTGTGGATACACCTTTAGGTAATTTTATGTGTTGTTACTTCACAACTTAATTGAAAATCTTTTGATAGAAATTTAGTATTTTTTTTTATTTGAATGTGACATTTCTTTAGTTGTCTCTCTCTTTGTAAAATTGATGATATATTTAATTATAAACATACTGTGAAAATGTAATGGTGCATTGAAGTTGGCTGTTAAAATTTAAAAGGGATACATTTGAAATGATGAGAAATTGTCTATTGTTTACAAACTTCACATACAAATCTTGTGAATACATTTTAATTCTTTTTAAAACATGAGAATTTTATCTGGAATACTATGTTAGACACTGAAGTGACGAAAGTCATGGGATATCAATATGCAAATATACAGATGAGAGTAGTATCGCAGCGAAAAAGTATAAATGCGCAGTTCGTTTTCCAGAGCTTTCATTCGTTTTCAAGTTATTCATGTGACCAGGTTTTTCGTGATTTATGGCGGCACGACGAGAATTAACTGACTTTGAAAGTGGAATGTTAGTTGGAGCTAGACGCATGGGTCATTCCATTGCAGATATCGTTAGTGAATTCAACATTCCGAGATCCACAGTATCAAGAGTGTGCCGAGAGTATGAAATTTCAGGCATCCCATCCCATCATGGACAGCGCAGTGGGCGACCACCTGCACTTAACGACCGAGACCGCCGACGTCTGTGTAGAATGGTCAATGTTAATAGACACACAACACTTCGTCAAATAACTGCAGGAATCAATGTGGGACGCGCGAGGGACGTGTCCGATAGGACTGTGGGGCGAAATTTGTCTTCCTTGGGCTATGATAGCAGAAGACCGACTCGAGTGCCTTTACTGACAGCACGACATCGCCTGCAGTGACTCTCCTGGGCTCGTGAGCATATCGACTGGTCCCTAGACCAGTGGGAAACCGTGGCGTGGTCAGATGAGTCACGATTTCAGTTGTTACAAGCTGATGATAGAGTTCGAGTGTGGCGCAGACCCCACAAAGCTATGGAACCAAACTGTCAGCAAGGCACTGTTCAAGCTGGTGGTGGATGCATAATGGTGTGGGCTGTTTTTACATGGTATGGACTCGGTCCTCTGGTGCAACTGAACCGATCATTGACTGGAAATGCTTATGTTCAGCTGCTTGCAGATCACTTGCAGCCATTCATGGACTTCACCTACTCACACAACGATGGGATTTTTATAGATGACTATACGCCTTGTCACCGAGCCAGAACTGTTCGCGATTGGTTTGAAGAACATTCTGGACAATTCCAGCAGATGATCTGGCCACCTAGATTGCCCGATATGAATCCAATCGAGCATTTATGGGACATCATCGAAAGGTCCGCTCATGCCCAAACTCCTACACCATTCACACTTTCAAAATTATGGACGTCTATACAGACAGTATGGCTCAATATTCCTGCAGAGGACTTCCAACGACTTGTGGACTCCATGACACGTCGAGTTGTTGCACTTCGTCGGGCAAAAGGAAGACCAACACGATATTAACAGTCATCCCATGACTTTTGTCACTTCAGTGTATATATAATTTTATTAAAGTGGTAAAAAGATTTTATTATTCCCTAGGAATTTTTTTAACTGTCTTCCTGTTTAAGTGAAAAGCGTAAATCTCAGCCTGCATACACTAAATGAATTCCTGATATTTATCAGGACATTGTTTTAAAAAACCTTGTTGAAATATTTTTTGTTTCAATATTTGTTAGATAATATTCTGTTTTTATGTTATTTCTCCCCATCCCTTTTGATTTTTTTTAAAAATAGGTGAGCTGCTTTGGTGTTATATTATGAAGTATTAATGTATATTATAAATGACAATTCTATTATATATATATATATATATATATATATATATATATATATATATATATATAATAGTGTTAATGTATTTATTAAAAGTTGATTTAAGTATTCAAAATAAATCAGCATTTTTTTCTTAGCATATTAGGAGGAAAATTCTGTACAAAAAGCAGCTATCATAGGAAATAAAATATAATTTGGGGATGTATGATTCCAATATTGGGTAGTTTTATGTACAATCTAGTGTTTGTCTCTCTGATGGAAAAGTAATATTTCTTGATACCATTTGGGCTAGTTATTAATTTTTGTTAGGGATAATTTGTTATACACATGGGAATTAAGTTTAAGTTATGATTTTTACTTTGATAAAATTTCATTTTGACTTAAATATACCATGCATTTTCAAAATGGTATATCAAAATAATATTACTTTATTTCATATTAAAACTTTGAAAATGTATACTGTAATGTTTTTTTCTTATAAAGTGCTGCATAATATTTCAAGTTTTAAAAAAGTATTATACTATGCTAGAAGCTTATTTATTTTAACTAAGAAATCAGGAGTGACAGCCAAAACTTGAAATATCAGTATGATTTGAATGAAAATTGAGTATGACTTCATTCAGACTTTAATTTCTTAATTTTTATTGGAATTAATTCAGTTACCTTCAATAATCACTTCATTGTTCAAAATACTCAAATCCCCATGTCTTGAATACCAAATATCTGTTTTATTTGTTTTTCATCGATTATAAATTAATTTCCTGTCTAACAGTTGTACATATTTTATTATAAAATATAATGAAATACATTGTATTAATCTTTATTGGGATACTCATATGAATGCTAATAAAAAGTTATTATAAGTCTTCTTCTTTTGTACACCACCACTGAACATAGCAGTATTGGCAGGATTTGATTATAAGTCTGTAATAATTTCGAAATTCCATGTGAAAGGGTTTATAAGTTTTCAGAAATTCAACATTTTGGTGACCAAGCGGACTGCTAATAATTAACATAAACATTTAATTTAAATGCTCTACATTATTTTACTTGTTATAAAATAACTTAATTATAACAAATACTAATAAATAAATTAATTATAAATTTTTATTTTTAATAAAATATATTATAAATACAAATTTCTAAATTTTAAACAAAGAAGTTTGATATATTATAAACTTGGTATTATTTTATCTTATATGCTAATTTATTGCAATTACAATTTATAGCTCCATTTTTTGAAGACTGTATTTCTGAACAAGATTTAGATGAAATGAATATTGAAATTATTAGAAATACTCTGTACAAGGTATGATATAATTTATCTTTAAATATAATTGTATTCTGTATTATCCACCATTTTACTGTTTGATTAGAAAAAATTTCTTCAGTTCTTTGTACTTTTAAAAATCTTTCTTTTGTATGAAAATTTTATACTGTTTACTGAATTCATATTTATTTTACATACTTTCTTGTTTTAGGCTGTTATTTTTGAAGCCTTATTGGTTATCTAAAAAAATGTTTTTGCCATGTCTAATTCTTTTATATATTCCCTTTGTTCATATCTAAATTTTGCACTTACAATTATTTTACAAGTTTTAATTAACCAATGTTTAAAAGTTTAGTCAACTTCTAAGTTTTTATCCAGCTCTTAACATCAACATTATTTTATAAGTTTTAATTACTGGATAGCCAAGCTTTTTTTTTTTTAACTTCTGTATCTTTTGATCATTTTAGAGATCAGATACCATTTAAAAACAGTAATTCATCACAATTATACTGGTAAAAATGATTATGTATATCTGCATTTATGCTTGGGACCAGCTACTACTTAGGAAACATTTCATTTTCAATGATTTAAGGTTTGTTGAATGAATATTCATTTTTAAATTTCTAAATTAAGAGCAAGGAAAAAATATTTGAAAGGTCAGAATTATAGTCTTTTATTTAGTTCATCATTAAATACATTTTTGTACTGGTTTGAATCAACTTTATTGTGTAAAATCCAAGACAAGAATACAGATCACTTTCATAATATTAAATATTGATTTCTTTATTTCTGTTAAGCTTCAAGTTAAAAATTGGTAAATTATTGGATCAAGACCTGTACCCTCCCCCCCCCATTTCTTCTATTGAGTGGATGATTGTTGATTATATATTTAATCTTCTAAATTAGGGTTTTTTCCTTCTCATAGGCTTATCTTGAATCCTTCTATAATTTCTGTAAAGAACTGGGTGGTATCACAGCTGAAGTTATGTGTGAAATTCTAGCTGTAAGTATAATTTTTTATTAATATATATTTCAACTTTTAAATTGCTTTGTGTGTTTGGAATATGAAATAAAATCTATTAATTCAATTTTATTTTAAATTAAAACTTGCATAAGATTGCTTATGGCTTGATAAATGTTAGCAAAATCAAAACCATTATTTCTTTTCACTTTCTCATTATTTCAGTATTTTTTTTTCCAGAACTTAACTATATACATTACAACAATAGCATTTTACTCAATCCAATTTTTTCAGCAGATTTTGTTGATATCTATAATTAGGTGAAAAAAATACAAAATAAATGAAATCTTGTCCAAAATTAAATTGGAGGGAAAGGAATTTTTTTCAATCAAGTAGTATTTATAAATAAAATTACATTGTATTTTCTCTAAAAATCCAAAGAATATATATTTTGAAAAATGTCTGCCAAAACATGGGCTTTAAAATTCAGCAGTATCAACAGTGATAATTTTTGGTTTTTAAAAGCATTCACATCTTTCTTTGTTCATCATAAAAGACAAAGCTTCTGGTTTTCTGTAGATTTTAAATGCAAAAAGGAAATATCTTAATATAACTTATTTAAAGAAAAATAATTGTTCTTTGAATAAATCTTCTGTTTTAATAATATATTCCTCTACATTTGTTTTGTATGCACATTTTAAAAAATCATGAAATTAGTTGGATTTTTCGTATGATGAATTTTAAATAAAACAAAATCATAATAACAAAATATAAAGTTATGGTATTGGTATAAAATATCATGATAAATTTGCAGTTCTTTCTTGTAGTAATGGTATCATGCACTTAGGACATAGAAAATGATTGATGATGAGAAGAAAATTCATGTTAAAATCTTAACATGAATTTTCAATTTTTGGTTTATGATCTTTTGGGGATTTGACTATAAATGATGATCCAAGCATAGAACTATTTTCTGTTGCATTTTAACATCATCAGTCAGGATGTATACCATCACTTCAAAAATGGATCTTAAATACATCTATCCTATGGGAGTAATTTTTTTTTCTCCTTCTTTGGATTTCTTAATTTAGCTTCTTGCCTAAATCTAAAAATAAATCAACTTCCATTTCATATAATGGGTAATCCACAAAATCTTAAATCAATAAAACAATTATTTAAACATCAATGATTCAATGCATTTTGATCTTTCTTATTTCAAAATTGATATTTATTTATTTATTTGATTTATTTCTTTAAAAAGCTAACTCCTTTGGACAAGCTAACACAATTATAATATTACAACACAACAATAATGCAATAATAATGTAATTTAGATTTAATTTTTAAAATTTTCCAGAAAAAACAAATAAAAAAATCGCAAAATTCAATTAATTATGTTGGTCTAAATTTTTGCAAAACAAAATTCTGTACTTAGACAATTTTTGTTTTGTTTGTAAGGACCCATTTTTTTATGTTTTATTAAAAGCAATACTACTAGTAATTGTTTGCAAAAATAACTGATCCAAAGCAATGTGAATCATTAAAAAAAGATTTTTCTTCATGAAATTTTAAAATTCAGACTTCCATGACATTAAATGACCAGTATATTGACATCTATGCAAAATTTGGATATGAGTGTGATAGTCTTTCTGGATGTTGCACACATACAAACATTTCCCTTAAAATAGCTTATTATATCATATATTGAATTTTAAACTGATTGTTGGATAATGTAACTGAAATAAATTGAATCTCTGAAAATGAATGATTCTGCAAAAAAGGTAAGAAAAGGGAGAGAGAGAATCACACAGTGTTGAAATACAATATATGAAATGTTTTTAATTTATTAAAGCTGTACTCTTCCCCTTTATTTGTAATTCAAATTTTAATTATGTAATACACTTCATTTTTTAAAAAAAATTATAGACACTGAAATTTATTGTGATTTAAAAAATAAAGGTTTAGTGTTTACAAAAATTGTAACACATGAAAAATACTTTACTTCTTTTTTATTAGATTATATCTTATATATTTGATGATTATGATTTTTGTTATTATTGGATGTATTCATTTAACAAAAATTTACCAAACTAGGGGTTTGTTATTGAGAAGATGGTTTGTTAATCTTAATTGGAAAATTAAGCATTTTGTTTAAATTTGGATAAATTTGAATTTCAAATAACATTTACACGCTTTGTTGTATTTGTATGCCTTTTTCATTTTATTACAAAAATATTCTAAAAAGTTGAACAAATATCATTTAGTCTGCATATAATAATTTTAAACAAAAAAAAATCGAGATTGTAATTTTAGTACCATTGTAACAATTTCCTGATGTTTATTTCTTTAACAGATATTTTTCTATCTATGTTTAATACATTTCTGTCCTTAAAATGTTAAGTTTTTTAAAAAAAATCTAATATTATTATCTCTGTTTTTCATTACATATTTGTTATTTGTTTCATTAGTTTGAAGCTGACAGGAGAGCCTTTATTATCACGATTAATTCATTTGGGACTGAACTGACAAAAGAGGATCGGGCTAAGTTGTATCCCCACTGTGGAAAATTGTACCCTGATGGACTTCAGGCTTTAGCTAAAACTGATGAATATGAACATGTTAAAGCTGTAGCTGAGTATTATACTGTAAGTTTAAACATAGCTTACTTGTAGTTTAGATATTTATATAATTAGTAGATAAGTTTTTAAAAAGATATTTCTTAAGCACTTTAAAACTAATACAAATATTTTTTGTTAAAGGAATATCAAATGCTTTTTGAGGGTGCTGGAACAAATCCTGGTGAAAAGACTTTGGAGGATAAATTCTTTGAGCATGAGGTAAGTTTTTGTTAGATATAAAAAGTCCTGCATTTTTTTTTCTTTCATTGAGCAAATAACTTTCTGTTAATATGCATACAATTACTTGTTTTTATTCCATATTGCCTTTCTATTAGAAATTGTATTTTAGATATAGATGAAATTATTTCTTTTGTGTTATGTTAAAAAATAGGAAATTTTACTAATGTTATATAAAATTTACTTCAGTTCAGTTTTTAAATATATATCCTTGTAAATTTTTCAAAACATTAAGGTTGTTGATGCATAGATTGTTTTATAAATTAAAATTATGTCTCTAAATCTATCTTAAAGTGCCTCTTTATTTAGTTATTTGTCCTACAAAATTTCATCAAAGCAACCAAACTCATGAAAATTACTATTGAATTGATTTGGCATACTCGTGCAACACTCATTAAGAAATAAAATACTGAATAACAAAATAGCCTTTAGGATGCAAGAGTGTAATCAAGAAATATTATTTTAACTATATAACACAAATTTGATTCTGATTTTTGTTGAGAATTATTTCATAATTCCTAAAAGGATTTCTGACAATCAGTCAACTGCTGCTGATTTGGTCTAGGAAAGTTGTATATGGAGGGAAATTTTTAATGCATCTTTTTTTCAATATTCTATGCAATCTCCTTTCATTTTATTTAATATAGTTGCACTTGTCATTTTCTTTAAAAATCTTCCAGTTTTATGATTTGGAAATTTTTCCCTTCAAACAAATTAGTGTCTTATGAAACTTGAATGAAAATTATGCATTTTAAAATAGATTGATTGGCTTTTTGGTTTATCACTTTGTAATTGGTTAGTAATTTCATATACTGCAAGCATTTCTAAGAAATTAATGGATATTTCTACTTTGGTTGTTTCTAAACATCCAAGACTCAATTTGTAATTTTAACTTGTACAAGAGAACAAAGAAATAACTAAATATTGAATAATAAATTTTAATATTAAAAAAAAGACTGTAATATAAGATAAATCTTTTATTTTCTCTATTATGTAGCAATAAGAACAATTAAAGTTATGAAAGTGTAAACTTTCAATAATAATAATAATTAAACCTAAATTATTTTATTCTGATAGGTGAGACTGAACAGTGGTGCATTCCTTCAACAGTTCCACTATGGTGTATTTTATGCATATGTGAAGTTGAAAGAACAAGAGTGCAGAAATATTGTGTGGATTTCAGAGTGTGTTGCCCAGCGTCATAGAGCCAAGATTGATAACTATATCCCTGTCTTTTAATGTGAACAAATGTTCTGCATATTAGTCAAGATTTGATGTGTTAACTATCATTCCAGAATGTTGTATTGAATGTGTAGCGTTATATTAGTTTTTGAAGATCTTTTGGAAAGCTTTATATTTATTGTTTTCATGTCTTAGAAAATTATTGTAAATAATACCACATTCTATATGTGTTTTGGTTGTACAAAGGTAAAAAAAATATTAATAGTGTTTAATAATAATCTAAAACTTATTTAAAAAACAGAACCTTCAAAAACAGACATTTTTATTATTAATAAAAATTTCTGTTAAGAGAAATTTTATTTTTGTGTACAAATCAAGAAATACCAGCTCCAAATATAGCATATCTAATTTTAAATATGCTAATGTGTTTTTGTAAATGATTGTTGTTTTTACATAGGCTATAATTTTTTTATTTATTTTAGAATGAAGTCATATGGTTGTAACCTTTTCTATAAGGGAGAGTTGTGTGTTTTGTTTTTGAATACCTTTTGTTAAAATTTATAAATGGAATTAAAATATAACTTCAGATATTTTTTAAAAAACATCTTTTTAGTATCATCAGCAGTTTCAATTAAAGTCTTATTTCATGTTAATTGTTTGCCGGTTTTGTAGGTTAATTGTTTGTAATTAGACTTTGTAAAGATTTTTTTTGAACAGTTATGGTAGGGGGGATATACAGTTCTTAAATTTATGACTAAAATTTGTAAGTCAGAATTCTTTTTGTTATCATCAAAATTAAACTTATAGTTCTTTTTGTTAAGTAATATTACTTTGGATGTTTGTAAATCCAAAAGAATAATATATTGTTTGGTAATTTTTTTTAATGGATTGCTATTAAAATTTGAGAACAATAATTTAGTTTCATCATTTCTTATATCAATTATTATTAATATGAAATATTAAGAACATTTTAATGAATTAATGAAAAAATGCTTGATTCTGGATATTATATTTTTTTAAAAATCCTTTTCAATATATTGTAAATTTGTTCTGTTGTATTTTTTATTATAAAATAATATTTAAATGGTCTTGATAAAGATCTTCGTTAAATAGATACTGATGCAAGTAATTCTATGAATCAAAAAGCTGTTTTTTTTAAATATATATACTTAATGCTGATTTTGAACCTGGCTCTTTTGTTTAAATTTTAAAGGTTTTTCTTTAATATTTGATTAAATTTATATTCATTTTTTGGAGTTTTTAATTTTTGATTTTTGGTTTTCCTTTATAACCTTAAAAATATTAATTTGTGGTGCTATTGGTTATTTCTTTTTTCTAAAAAGATTGAATATTTTATTTTGATCTATATTATAAATATTAAAAGTTCTGACTGTTAAGCTAAATACTGTTAATTACATTAAAATATTATTACTTGAAGATTTCAGAAAAAATATTAGGTACATGTTTTATAATCTACAGAATATTATGCTGTTTAAATTGTACTTGCAATAAAAAAAGTTAAAAGAAAAATGGAATTATTAACCTTTCTTTTCCTTAAAAAATGAACCATTTTTATATTTTTAAAAAATTACAAGAAATTTTAAAACTTAATTTAAAAATTTTATATCATTAGGAAATTTTTATTATTTCATAATCATTTTGTGTATTATGATTTATAATGGTCATTTATCAGTGGAAAATAAAAATGATGCATTAAAAAATATTTTTACTAAAATATCTTACAATATTAAGTCCTTAACACATTTTTAGTTTTTATCTCTGCAATATAATGCATTATTAGTATTAACAGTAAAATTGCTGTAATTTGAGAAGCTGAAATGTTCAAATATGTCATTTTATTTCAGTTATATGAATTTGATTAGTTTTTTTCTCGAAAAGATTCTCGTATTTTCTCTTAATCTTATCCTATATGTATTGACACATATATTCTTACTAGCTTTTGCCCGTGACTTCGTTGGCGTAGAAATTTTGATTTGTACGCATGTTTGCATGAGAACTGGCGGTCTGATCACTATGTAAAAGGGCATCAAATCGTACCATTATGATGCTGTTAAAAATAATTTTTTCAAAAAAAAAAGTTTATTGCCACATTTTGCGAATTCGCCGAATGTAACGCTAAAGGCAGCAATAACATTTCGAATTGTAAGTTTTCGATGAAAGCTTCGGCAAATTAACGGGCATATAGAAAAAAAATCATTATATGCAAAAAAAATGGAATGCGCTCAAAAAAGTTTAATCGAAAATAAGGAAAGTAGGCGAAAGGAATACGCACAACACGAAATAATCAAGGGAAATGAACAAGAAAGATAAAATTACAATAACATTAAAAAAATGACGACAACGTAAACCTAAATACAGCACTACCGAAAAATTGCTAACCTCGCCAAGCACCAAATGGTTGTATAACAAAGCTTAGTTCACAAAACTAACCTTTTCGGATAACGGATTAAAAAAAATTATTTTCCTTTCTTATGTTTTATTTTGGTACTTTTGCTTTAGCCGAATGTAAGCAAAATATAGAATTATAGAATTCCGAGAATTTCTTACAGCGATTTTAAAGCGAAAAATTGCCAGGTAATGTAAAAATCCGCCAAATTTCTTTCGGCAATTTTTTGCTTGCACTCAGCTAACAGAAAAGTACCTTTATTTTAATTCAAAAGCACTTCAGAACGAATCCGAAAGTTCGATTATTTAAAAATGTTTAATTTTAAATGACTCTAACACTAACAAAATAAATGGAATCGTTTGAAATAACCGGTCGAAAACATGTTAAGCATTACCTCATTTGGAAGTGGGGAAAGATTTTTGGCGATGAAGTTAGTTTTAAATTAATAAAAAATTGACCAGAGTAAATAGTAGCCTATGTTCAATACTAGACTATAATCTATCTCTCTGCTCAATTTCATCCTATTTCATTAAGTCGTTCTAGAGTGATTCACTTACATCATCCATCCAAACTTTCACATTTATAATAGTAGTATAGATTATCTTTAACTTTTTTCTCATTTAGTTTATCTATATTACACATTTATGAATGTAAGTGGTCTTCAATTATGAATGTCATTTTTTATTTACTTTCTCACATTAAATATACACAGAAAAAGTGTTATTGTCAAAATAATATGACCATGACATTTCAATTAATTTTGTTGTCTTAAGAACTTCCTTGTGCATGAAAAGATAAAAACATATGAAGTGGCATTGGTTCATTTCTGTATAAAAATAATTCAGCAATTCAAAAAGCTCTCTTAGCACATATGACAAAATATGATTCTTGCATCAGAATTTTAAATATTCTCCAGGTTGAGATAATTTGGCGACAAAATATTTTTTATACACTTATTTTATTCAATTTTCTTAGACAAAAAAAAAATATAATACTATTTTTTTAATGTTTTGTGGGCTGTTAATTATCTAGACTTCTAATTAAAAAATTGATTGAAATTTTTTAAATTAAAAGCAAAATTTATCAGCAATAATAAATAACATAACAAATAGGAACTACATTAATTATATGTGTTCAAATTTTTAGTATTATTATATTTTATAATTCATAGAATTTGCATTTTTTATGAATTTATTTAGGAACTAATTTAAGATTTAAAAAAAAATTGATCTTCCTGTGGCCCCTAAAAGCCAGGCAGCTAAAGCTGAGCAGTTGCCTTATTGGAAATTTGCCGTTGAGTATTTTCAACGAAAATTTCTTTGTCTACAAAGAAAAATATGTTTAACGAAATTACTGACATAAAATATCTTTTATTATAATCTTTAAAGTTAATTATGCAATTACGAACATGTAGGTATTGCTTATCCTGACCTCTAGGTTTTCATTAGATTCCCAACATTCAGTTAAACTTAAAGACTACAAAAGCTGATTAGCAGCAAGTTCATAAGATTAGACTGCTTGTGTGGGCATAACGAACTGATCCCCACGTGCAAGACCTCGAGGAGACAGAAAAATAGACTTTTGGAATTATGTTTATTTGTCTGTGAACACAATAACTCAAAAAGGTTTTGAACTAGATAGAGGAGATTTAACATAAGATCTTTACGTAAAATTTTCAAATTTCTGTCAAATTTTGAATGAACATATGCAAGAAGTGAGATTGTTAATATAAAAACTAGAGATAAATAATATACGGTACAGAGTTTTAGTTTCTAAATTATAGATTTAAATCAATCGCGTCGTTTCTGTCAATATTTTCACGTGTATGCAAACGAGAGCAACGATTTAAATAAATGAAATTTGGTAAATGATGTTACCGAAATTGAGGTTCTATATTAACCCTTTGAACTTGAATGATGAACTCTCGCTCACCATTCAAGAAGTTGAATCATTTTGAAGATGTATTTATTTAATTTTGATAGTTAAAAATGCTTACAGAGTAGTAAGAAGATGCAAATCAATTAAACGGAAAGAATTCAACTGAAGACTATTATATATATTTATTTTTCGGAGTTGTATACGAATTGTGTTTCAGGTGAATAATTATGCATCAAATTACTTTTCTGAGCTCAAAGAGTTCTATAATCGTATATCCAAATTGTATATTTGGTTTTCTTTACTATAGTACGAAGAACAAAATTCTCATGTCTTTTATGCGAGATTCTGGAAATAAAACTTGGTGGTGGCTACTTGGAAAGCTTGTAAACTTGCGCAATGTTGATAATTTTATGCGAAAAGGGAAAGAAATATAACACTTTTTATGAAAGAAAAAAAAATTAAGGGAGGAGGTTTATTGTCCAATCATTTTGAATCTGGTTTCGCAATAACTTCTTTGACGTGTTTTGTTTCAAGAAAAAAGAAAAAATGGTTGAATATGAAACTGCTTATCTTGATCAATGATAAAAGATTTCGATTATGATCATCAGTTCGGTGCCTGAGATGTTTTCAAAAAAACTATATCTGAAGTATAAATCCGATTTTTTATTTCAGAATGTCGATTCATAAGAATTGAAAAGCATAGCGACGGAAGTAATGCGTCCTTAAAAATTCCCATTGTTTTTCAGTGTCAACAAAGGTTATAAGATTATCTGTTAGATAGAAATGAGGAAAGAATTTGCCTTTTAGTCGAAATTCTGTTTTGTTTGTTTTTCTGTTTCTGAAAGTGATAAATACGCGACTCTGACGTGATGGAAACTTTTGAAAACAATTTTTCAAGAGGAAAATATGTTTCTGTTTTGAATTGTGAGAAAAGTAGGTCGGACAACAAGCAGCTGACGACCAAGAGCAGCTTTTGGCTGTTTTAACAAAGCAATCGAAAAATGTTTGTCAAATGTTGTCAAGAAACCAAATATATGCCTCACAATAATTTATAAAACAATTTGTGAGAGCCTTAAATATATAAATACAGTTTTAATGAATATCAGATATTCATTAAAAAACAATGCACAAAATTTTTGACATTTTCAAGACTTTTATTTAATTTTTAATTGTTAAGAAAAATTTTAAAAAATTATTTAAAAATTCTAAGATATTTTCGAAGATTTAATTCGAAGCATCTTAGCATTATGATGCTTTAGATGTTCAAATTTTATTTTATTTTTAATTTACTCTTTATTAAAAACAGCGATCATGTGCACCAGAGAATGATTTAATATATTTGCTACGTGCCTGTGTATGAATGCAGTAACTAAGTAAAGATAAATATTGCAAACTATATTAAAATTATTTTTTTAACTTATCGAATTTTGAAGAAAAAAATCGTCCTAAAATAAAATATAAATCTAAAAAACTAGAATAAAGTATAAATCTTTTTTACAAGGTATATTTTTACAAAAAAAGACTTTTGTGCCTTAATATGTTCCGAAGCTGTTGACAAACAACATTAAAATTTTGGTTCGATTTTTACTAAAAATCTATTTAAATTTTTCAAAAGCTGTTTTTTAAAAAAAATTTAGAATCTATTATTTAGCAACCCAAGAAGAAATTACGAAACATTTGAAATCTTTTGGTCCAATAGTCTGTTTCAAAAAACATTTTGATTTTTTTTTCATTATGCATGTTACATGGTGCAATTTACATATAGTAAGCTAGTGTATAAATATTTAAAATATATGAACATTAACAGTATTTCCAATTTATATTAAACTAGGTATCTCTGGCAAATAACTGGGATTTATAGTCATTAAAATTTTCGATTAAATATTTCATGTAACTTGGTATTCCCAATTTCAGCAGCAAAATAAATTTAAGCTTCAATTTTATTTATCCACACTGTTTTATGTAACTAACTATTTGTTATAATTTTTAAAATATAACATAATTCATACTATTTTAAAAGCGTTGTTCTCTTTTGTTCTTTATACTGTGTATTTCTGGAACTTTTTTGTCATCAACCTTAAAATATGAATTTAAATTTGAAACGAAATTTATCAAACTACAATTTATATATATATATATATATATATATATATATATA
>JAOUZG010009418.1:1072053-1106874 GCA_026289955.1 Argiope argentata
TGAGGGCAGAGAATAAAATCGTTCAGCACTAAAATGTAAATATTTTAATTACTCCAGAAAAATTTTCTTGCTTTTATTTTTCTAGAAAATATCATTCAATATTTATTTTATTTCCTACAGACACGCAATAAAAATTATTGTTTTAAATTGGAATTATAGTTCATTTAATTTCTCAAGGGATGGCAACATGTTGATATAACTAATTTTTCGTACATGCATAACGTTATCGTGCAGGTTAAAGCTTATTTATTTTGTTATGATGCAGATATAAGGAATCAACGTTTAAATATTTTTTTAATTAATTGAAAATTAAAAATAGGCCATAACGCAGAATTATAGCTATCATTGAAAATATATGTATATATTTTTATTTTAAGATATCCAAATCATTTTGGTGCTGTAATATTTGTAAACTTTATCGAGGCCAAAATTTTTATTTAGAACAAACCAAAAGGGATTTTCCTCGAACGGGTTCGTTCAAAATTTAATATAAATCTGCAAATTTGGTGTGATAGCCATATATGAAATTTCATTCGTCTAGCTCAAAGTATTTTTATCTTATATTCACCGACAGACAGACATAATTCCTAATTTCTGTTTTTCTGATCCGGGGCGGTCTGAAACGAGGAGAATTACTGAATTTTAGAGCTTAAATTTGCTGATGGTTATCATATTTGCGCTTTGTACATTTCCTATACAGAAAGTAAAAAGAAAAGGAAAAAAAATCATTCTTCCAAAAAATGCATCTTTATGTTAGATGAATAAGTGATCAGTAATACCAAAAATACGTTACTATACTCAATGTATTTGGCAGAAATATTTCATTAAAACTGTTGAAAATGATTTTATTTCTGACATATTTCTTTAACCCTTTACATTTCTTTAACCCTTTACAAGACATTTTCTTTCCATATTTACATTTTAAGCTACAATTATAAAAAAGAAGCTACATGAACAAAAAAAGTTTGTTGTTGTTGTTGTTGCTATTGCTTATAACAGGAGTGGTAACCTATTTACCACTACCCAATACAAGTAAGGACATTTTCCTGATTTATTCAGTAGAAAAAATATGAAAGTATAACTGATTTCACAAAAAATATGCCTTTTTGTTAAAATTATTTATAATTAACTATTTCAAAATTTAAAATATATTAATTACGTATACAATAAATGGTAGAAAAACCAAATACAAGTAAATTACGAAATGTATTATTTTTAATTATTCTGGTGGAACAACATAAAAAAAGGAGCTGTACACAGTGGAACATAACACGCTGAACATGACACTTTCATCCGTTTCTGGTTAGTTTTGGTGCTACAATGTTTTCAAGATATTTTAAGGCAGTGGTAAGATATTTACCGCTGCCTTAAAATAGGTTAAGTGAAGTTATAAAAATACTGTATTACGGGATTTTCATGATAAAACACTTGATTAAATCAAACGATATGTTAAATATGGCTTTGACTTATATTTCCTTATAAACTTCCACGACATCTGAATCATCATGAATGATCTAAGTTAATACTTTCTTAAAGTGCTTTTTTTTTCTTCACAAGGTCATACTATCTTAACTCTCAACGTCATAAACTTATCCGATTTTATCTCTAATCATTTTATGCATTGTTTCCTGGTTAAGATGCATTATTTTTACTTTCATCTGTATACGAAGCATACAAAGAGAAAATATTGTAATCATACAAAAATTCCTAGTCAAGATTTTGACGGATTTTCACATTTCAGACTTCTCTGAATTCGAAAAACTCATTTTGGAATTGCAGCTGAATCTCCCTTTAAGAGATAACTCGTTGGCGAATTTTATTTGTAATGCAAAACACTCGTTAAAGAAAAAAAAAATCATTGATGTCCATGTAAAATAGAAGAAGTTCATCCCATTCCAAAAACTAAGCCAATTCAATAAATTCCATGCCAAGTTTATAGTAATGCAATTTATTATTTATAATGTATGTTTTTCTCCCGAGAAAATTGCTTAAAAAATCTTTGATAATGTTTTAAAAGTTGCCAAAAATGAGGCCCAGCATTATCGTTAACTGAATTTATAGCACTCTAAACGACTGCCTTATAAGAAAAAGTTTCTCAACATACAAATAAATAAAAAGAAATAAAAGTTTCTCAACATACAAAGAAAAAAGTAATTGCTATTCTGTTGTATCTATTATTTCTTCCTCTCATGATCAAATCTCTTCCTTAAAACTTTACTGCGGCATAGAATGTAGCTCCATAAGCTATTTAATAATCTGGGTATGTTCAACCAACTCATTGATGCATTACTATCAATCTTTAGCTCCAAAATCATGCCTAGAGACAAAATCTCATTGACAAGACTCTACAGACATTTACTCATACCTTACGGAATCGCGTTCGATGACGCTATCCGACCCTTATTTTCTTTATGTAAATAACAAGATTCCCTTCGAAAAAAGATTTAACACAAACTGACGCTGACCACTCCAACATGTGATTTCACAGTGTCTCCTTACCACTCGTTCTGTGAAACATTGCTCGCTCATCAAGAGAGTTATTTTTTTATATTTTATTCACCGGTTATGAAAAGTTTAACTGCATATCTGTCTATGAATACAACTCAAAAACACTATGGCCCAAATGGATGAAATTTGATAAGTAGATTTGCTTCATATTTGTATATTTCTATCAATTTTTTGAAGTCTATTCGCTGGAGATTTACTAATGATAATTGCAAAATGGCTATAATTTGGTACGTAGAGATAGCATTTAAAGAGTGGATGTATATCAAATTGGGAATCAAATCCTGCTTCGGTGTTAATCGTTTGTATTTTTTTAAAAGCATACAAACGTGATGATTCATGAGCATAACAACATGAATAAATGGAATTTATATGTGATGCTGTTATTTATATGGTAATTATATGTCAAATATTAGTTTTAAATCATCCTGTTCCCCCCTAATATCTAAGCAGTCCAAAATGCACATTCGATTTTCTTCACTACTCTACGAAACACAAGCTCGGTGTTCTGACATAGGGGTAGTGCGTCTTCGTGATCTGGGAGTCCCGTTTCGGCCATTGTTGTTCATCTTTTATGTTCTATCTGTGAGGTGTGTTGTCCCCCCCCCAGTAAAAAGGAGTTGTGTAACCGAATGTGACGCATGAAGTAGCTAATTCGTACTCTTGTCCCTAGTTGGCACTACTGAAAAAATAAAAGACGCTCACTCGGCTTAAATCGCTAACAAATAAGTTAGCGAGTTTGTAAAGTTCCATAAGTAACAACAACGAAGCACAAAATGCTCACATATGGAACTCTGAACATAAAACTGAATACTCATGGTGCTCACGGTCTTGCCGAAAGTTAACATTCTGCCCTGGGTGGAGAGGAATAACGTATTTTTAAGAGGTGCGCGAAAAAATTTCGGGGAGGGGAGGGGAATCATTTCAATTGTTCCTTTTCCATCCCCACACACTCTTTCTTCTTTGAAACTTGGAATCGGAATTATAATTTTCAGGGAACTTATTTTCAATTTACATGAAGCAGATCTTTTGCATATTTCAGAAGACTTTGAAATGCTAATTCTCCCCGGTATAAAAAGTAGTAACGATTCAAGCATATTAATTAAAAATTTTAAATAATTTTTTAGTCTTAAAATTAAAATGTGTTTTTATTTGCCAAGCAGAATAAGTCTTATCCGTTTCAATACATCTAGTCCAGTCTAGTTGCATTAGTCTTACGTTATTCGTTATCCGCCATTAAGTATGAGTCTTATCCGTTTATCAGAATCTTATCACACCATTTTAATGCCGTAATCCACACCTTTGACGTGTACTCCAAATCACAATATGATAACGCAAGTAAATGTAGAAGTTTCGTAAGATATACTATCTCTGGGTGTTTTTCTGCTGGATTTTTGAAATCACTTTTTCTCCCCTGCTTTCCTATATACGAAACTATAGTTATGAAGATTTATCCCTTTATCTTTTCTCCGAATTTCGGCATTTTAGATCGGTTTTGGGTTAAATAAATAAACAAACTTTATTTCTAAATTTTTTGGAATTGGCGGCAGAAATTATGAACATGTTCAGATCTTATATAAGTAAAATAAATAAATAATCTAGTGGTAGGGGGTCCCCACAAAACGTTCTTACATACTTTCTTATAAAGGTGTTATACCAGAGAACGCTTTGCATGGCATTAGTGTGCAATAGTTACGAAATATTAAACTTCGGCTTGAACATTTTTACTGAATTTATCGTGTAATTTTTAACGAATTATTTAGAGATTAATCGCTGGTATATTACTAATAGTGTCCGGAAATCACAGTTATTTTAGACTAGATTTTCCGAACCGATTAAAACAAAAACTTAAGGCAAAACTAGCTACAACTGTAGGCATAAAATACTATATTACATTTGATATATTTATATCATAGTATTTTTGAGTTCTAACGCTTACATATTTATGAAAGTACATGCATACAGATGGTCAATTCCTTGTTGGATACGGTTCCCAATTATGAAAGTTGTCTTGGCTACAGATGTTTATTCTGTTAATCGAATTTTATCAATATAGCTCTCCTCGTTTTTTAGTTATCGTATTATATTATATATGAACATCCGGACTCACTTATGCTGAGTGGATTATGATCAAATTTAATAGAAATCTACAAAATTAATATAAATACATATGCGAAATTTCATCAATCTAGATCAAAACGTTTTTTGGGTTATTTTTATCACAGACAGACAGACATTTTACAAAAATGTGTTTTTAGAAATTAAGGTGGTCTAAAACGTGGAGATTCTTCAAACTCTCCAGTTTGAATTTGTTTTCTAATTACTATATTTTCTCCCTATTATTAACACTAGAAAATGAAAATGCGTCTAGCTTAATAAATGAAATTAAATATGTACTTTTTGTGTAAAAATTGTAGCACTTGAATTTTCATCCAAATCCGTGAAAATTTACCCTTTTTTTTGCATATATTAAATACGTGGAAATATATATTTTTTCTAAACATATATTTAAATTTGTTCACTAAAATCTGAAACTAGACAAAACAGGTCATTATTTACAAAGATTACTTTAGCATCTAGGTTCGTATTTACTTCGAATGACAAATGATTATAAAAAGATTCATAGCATTTATTCATCTGTGCTTTGTTATTAAAAAAAAACAATTCGCACATTTTATCTTTCTTATATAATTGGTATACAAGAGCAAAGAGTGTAGGTTTTGAAGCCATGGCAATACTGTTCTGTAGTTCCAAAGTCATTTTCGGAATTGAGCTAACTAATTTGTACCGTGGTTAAATGATGTGAACGGCTCTCTAACTTCCACACCCCACTAATACGAGAAAATCTTTTGGAAATGGAGTTGCTGGAAAACAGAAAAATGTATTTCTTACCATTTTGAATTCTTATAGTTTCTTCTCATTCTTTGTAAATCATTCTCAAATTGATACACCAATGGTATCAGAGGATTCTCAACTTTTTTTTTTCATTCTTAGCATCCTTAATGAATCATGGCTATCTTTGTCCTCAGTGGTATAAGTAAAGCTCCAACAATTAATTATTCTTTAAGTAGTTAACAATGTTTCCATTACTTCAATAAAAATAAATAAAATATATTTTAGACTATATTAAAATTTATTAAACACTAATTAAGGAATTTTTGATTATAAAGTTTAATATGTGTCGGTTTATCTAGGAATTGGTGTTTTATAGGTCATAGGTTTTAAATTTATCACAGATACGCCTTGGAGGATAAAAATATTCATCTTTAAAGCTATTTTTCAAAAATTTTATTTAATAAAAAATTTAGTAAAATTTTAACATTTTTTTTCCAAAATTGCGAGAAATGTTAATGGACAAAAATTAAATTGGCATTCAATATATATACATCTCAAAATAAAAAAAAAAAGTGTATTTTCAATTATATCAATTGTTCAATAGTTTTTTTGTCTAATTTTAATTAATTTTCAAAAAATATTTTAAAAATTTATTTTACAATAATATATTTTGCTGTTGTAAAGGAATTCAAACCGTTTTCATTATTCCTATCAATGTTCACTCCTGGATTTTAATTTCATTGAAAATACGGTTTACTTTTTCAAGATGAGTTGATTCCTGTATAAAGAGCTCTTTTAACAAACTGTTTGAAATTTTGCTGTACATGATTATGATTCAATTTCATTAATAAGCAATAAATACTTAAAATTTTTTAAAAGTAATTTCACCTTTAAATGGCTTTATTAAACAAGTCTCCATTTCAAATCAAATTTAATCGTTTAGGCGAGATGATAGAAAATTAGGAATGTACTTAACACAATGACCAGAACAATGTGAGACTTCTAAAAAACAGTTCATATTACACATCTGTCATAATCTGAAATTTTGATATACTTTATTGAGAAAATTTTTAAAGAAAACTTACTTAAACCCTTTATTTGAAAATTAATATATATATATATATATGAATCCCGTCGAAGCAGCTGCTCTCCAAAGGCGGCTAGAAAAACAATAATTAATGAGATAGACGAACATATCGATCATTATACATTTTCTCAACTCGAGGAATAAACATGGATATAGCTACTTTTAAGTAAAGCAACTGATAAAAACCGAATCTAACAAAAGAATGAAGTATAAGTTACCGCTGTTATATTAAATTTTTGAAATTTGAACAAAATTTCGTAACTAATAATTGGAACCACTTTTGAAGATGATATTTTATGATAAACTACAATTTTGGTGCAATTGTAGTTTAGAGTTTTACATCTATAAAATGTTTTGGAAAATTTGGTTAACAATGTTTTGATATAAAGAAATAAAAATAAAAATTCTCCCAGTTTTAAAATTTGGTGCAGAATTCATCTTTGACTGGCAAAATTCAAGCAATTCTAAATTGCATTTTAATGAATCGTCTCATGACAACCAATTCGACTAGATTCTTTAGTTGGTCGGTTGGTTTAGTCATACTAACGTCTCTTTGGAAAGCAATACTAGGGCTATTTTGGTACGGACTTGGTAATTTTGAATGGCTGTCAGATGACGAGGGCGACACCTGAGCACTTTATAAGAGAAAAATGATTCTAACTCAAATGAAAAAATTAAATGTAAATTAATCTATAATTAATTAACTTAAAATAAATTTAATGAAGACCAAAAAAAATGTAATGATTGATCAAAGCTTCGTTTAATTATTAAATAAACCGATCTTTATTTTAAATAATTAGTTAAAATGAATTTTTTTTAAATTTACCTATTAAATTAAAGAGTATCAATGATGTGTTCTCAATTGGGCATGATAACCAGCTGTTTAGGCTTGGAGGGGAGGGGGGGGGAGGTGCAAATAAATCGAATAAAAATTCATTTTCCTAATACCGAAATAAATAAGCTTTTTTTTAAAAAAAAATTACAAATACTAAGAATTATAAAATACTTCGAAAATGTTACCACTTTATTCTAATATGATACATTATTTTTACTCAAATATTAGATTATTAATAAAACTAATGATAACACTTTATTCTAATATGATACATTATTTTTACTTAAATATTAGATTATTAATAAAACTGAATATTTGCTCCGATAGCATTGTGTACAAACGTGAATAGTGAGCAGTTTGGAGCCATAATGAATAAACAATGAAACATTTTTCCAAATAAGATTTAAAAAATAATAATAATCTAAATTAATAATTGTTGACAATGAGCTGAAATGGAGCTAAATTGATGAGCTTTAAAAAAAAACGGGTTTCATAATATGCATTGCTAAAGGCCTCAAAATATCTAGATCCGTCATTGAAGAATATTTTAGAAAGATTGAAGATAAATTTCTGGTTAATAGGTTAGGTTTGGAATGCAGGTGTTCAGATTGCAGCAACAGCAAACCCTACCGAAGAGACTGCCTTCTGCGCAGTCTCAGTATGACGAAATTCAAGTGGTTGCCAGAGATTTCAAAACGGGCGGCCATTCTTCACTTAAATTCGCCGGCAGCACGTGTTTTGTCGCAGAACTTCTTCATCCATTGTTTCATTAAGTACAGTTGAAATTTCTCTATTTTCCGATAAACCATGGCTGACAAAATGAAGTACAAAGTTGGTAAGTAGGTTTTATTATATAAGTATTCAGAATTTTATCCGATTGTGCTGAAAAAGCGTCCCTGCACTAAAGTTATGTAATAGGCTTCAAGCTTTTTTTCTAATTATGATTCCATTAATAATTTTTGTATTCTGGATAAATTTTTTGAGAGATAATACTTGAAATAAGAGAAACCACTGACAGCATAAACATTGAATTTCAGTTGATCCCCCCCCTTTTATCTGTATTTTTTAAAATCGGATTATGTAATTGCCCGTGTTAAATATAAAATATTTTAAAACTTATTAAGGCATAGAGAAAAGCATTATACATCATAAGGTGTAGATGAAGACATCCCTATTATGTATTTATATTTTTCAAATGTACGTTGCACATTATTTTTTGCATTTTGTTAGTACTTTTTGATTATCTTGCAATGTTTCAAAGTACTGGTTAAAATATTTCCTTATTCTTTACAAACACAAGGAGGAAAAGATGCTTCTAGTTATATGATAAAAAAAAGTATATTTATTTAAATTTCTGTATTATTCAGTTATGTAGAGAGGAGTAAGAAGGGGTATTGTTGGGGGAACACCTTATGCTATTGTGTGCATCATCATGAAGACATAAAGTTAAAAATATTTATTTCATTTTTTAGAGACAAATATGAAGAAGATTATAGTACATTAATTCTTCTGCTACCACCACTTTAAATTATATTTGTGATGGTTTTTTGTTTTGTTTAATCTCTTGGTGTATAATTGAAACTTTGTGCTGTATAAAATACTAAGATTAGCTGTTCCCTGTAGAAACAAACTTGAAGTACTAAATTTAATTATTTCTGTTTAATAATCTGAGTTAGAACAGAGATATGAATTCAAATGTAAATCAAATTTTAACAAGTTATGAAAATTCATCAAGTTTTTTTTGTTTGTTCTTGAAAACAGTTTTATTTTAATGAAATTATAAAATATGTTTTGAAAATCATTAAAAAAAAACTATTCTCTTTTTTTAAGACATTATAAAATTTATATATAAATCAAACTGATAGTTCATGATTTGGGGACAGATTGTATGACATGATTTGGGGACAGATAAATAAAGTTATATTTTGAATAATTCTTAGATAATAATCAGTATTGAACAAGAAAGGTATCTGTTATACATCTGCATTGTTTAATAAAGTAATTTGATGAACTGATTTTTTTCTTCTTTTAAATGATTTCATATCCTTAATTTAGTAATAATCATATCCTTAATCTAATAATAATCCTTCATTTAAAGGAAACAAAGCTTTTATGTTTATAACTATTTATCAGGAAATAAAACAATAAAGAAAAACCTTTCTACTGACCATTTTTAGAAAATAAAATAGGTTGCAGTTTTTTCCCTTTTGGTATTTATTGGGCAATTTATAATTTGTATTTTTAAATAAAAATAGATGAATTTTTAAAATTAAAGTAGAATGATTAAAAATCAAAGTTTGTTTGTAGGAAATATAGTTGGTAATTTTATTACAATGTGGCATTTTTACATAAATAATTTGATATTTATGTAAATGATATTTTCTATTTTTATTAGATACATTTTAATTTAGTCTTCTATAAATTTTAAATTTAGAGCTGGCAAAAAAAAAAAAAAAAAAAAGAAACCAGGAGAAAGTATTTGGTGCCAAATGACTTCCTAGTTAAATCTACAGATAATAATAGATAAAAAATCATTCTAATGCTAAAGTCTCTAACTTTGTTAAACTATATTCTGAAACAATGCATTTAGAAATTATTTATTGCTAGATAAATGCAAATGATGCAACATAAGATTAAACTACCTTAAAATATAAAATGCTAATTAATAATAAAATGGGAAAATTTATTTAAAAAAAGACTAAATTAAGGGCTTGCAGATTTGTATTAAATTTTGATACTAATTGGCAGTTTCTGGAAGCTACTTATGATTTTTTTATTTGAAAGTATCTTTTTTTTTAGTTAAATTTCCAAAAAATTAATATTTTTTTAACAATTTCCTCCCAGTTAATTATTAAATAGTATTTAAGCTAAACTTTTTACATTTTCAGATAAATTTATTTTATTTGTAGTTGTTTTTCATTAATGACAAAAAATGTTTTTATTAAAAAAAGATAAAAGATTTTAGTTAGAAAGATGAAAAATTTTAATGCAGAAATTTGCCTTGAGTGTTCATTTTTACAGTTTTATGATTTGAAGTAATTTCTTTTTTAAGTGGATTTAAAAAAAAATCTTTGTCTAATTTGAAATTTTTATTTTAGCTGATATTTCTCTTGCCGACTTTGGTCGAAAAGAGATAATCATGGCTGAAAATGAAATGCCTGGTTTAATGGCATTGCGAAAAAAATATGGACCACTTCAGCCTTTAAAGGGTGCAAAAATTGCTGGTTGTTTACATATGACAATACAGACAGCTGTACTTATTGAAACCCTTCTGGATTTAGGAGCAGAGGTAAAGAATTTTAAGAATTACTCCCTGTAAGTTTTGAACTTAAAGAATGGCGACTTTTTTATATCATTAATTTTCAATTTTGAAATATTCCTTTTTTATTGTTTTTGAGGAAAAAGTTACTTTAATTGTAATACCTTCGTTTTTCTTCCAATTTTAACTTTTAAAAGTATTAAAAAATCCTGGTAATAAATTTTAGAGATTACAATTTATTTCTGTACTTCAAATAGGTTCAATGGTCAAGTTGTAACATCTTCTCAACTCAAGATCATGCTGCTGCTGCTATTGCTGCCAGAGGTGTTCCAGTTTATGCCTGGAAAGGAGAAACAGATGAAGAATACATTTGGTGTATTGAACAAGTGAGTAAAATAGGAAAATAATGGACATTCTATGATTTGGCTTTTTAAATGGCTTATGAATGTGTAGAGATAGCTTGAATGACTTCGATATTTGCGGTCTAGATTATCTTTTTTGTTTCTAGTTATTAATAAAATTGATTTTTCTACTGGTCTGAAATTGAATATTAAAAGATGTTATAGTCATGTTATAGCCAAAATTTTCATATTATAATATTATAGCCAAGACTTTAATATAAATTGTGTGTGTTTTGACAAACGAGATGAAAAAAGAACTCTAGCATTGTGTATTTCTTATTCATGGTTTCTTATGTGAATTAATGTTTTTATAGAAGAATCATGCCCCTTTGAAAAGTAAATAATAATAATAAAGATTATTCTGTTGATATCTTTCATATTAGACCAGATTACATTTAAGAACTATAGATTTATCTTTCAAGCTAATGAAGCCTGAAGGTCTATTTTTTGAATGCCCATTGATCAGATTAAAGAGAAAATTACCATTTTCTTTTCACTTCTTGAATGTATAACTTTTATTGTGAAAACACAGAAGGAAATAATTAAAAAGAATTATGAATATATTTTCAACATCATTATTTTACATTGAATACTCTTTTGATAGTAAAAATCCAAGTATTATTTGTAATATAATGTAGTGTGATAAAATCAGTTAAGTTCTGCTATATTTTCAATTTATATAATTTTGGAATACGGCATGAAACTAAGAAAGTGTGACAAAAAAAGTTGTGTTTTAAAGATGAATTTTTTTACTAATAAATGAATTGACATTTATCTGTAAAATTTGGAATAAATATTACATGTTTGAGATTTCTAATTTTGTTCTTTTAATAGACACTTGTTTTCCCTGATGGTCAACCTTTGAATATGATTTTGGATGATGGTGGTGACCTTACACAATTGGTTCATGAAAAATATTCTCAGTTCCTTCCTGGTAATTTATTTTTTCCTTTTTTTTATTTTATTGTATCTGTTTTGTTTTCTTCTTAAAAGCTTTTTTTTCCCTAATGTCTCAATGCATTATTATTAAAGGTATTCGGGGTATCTCGGAAGAAACTACAACTGGTGTTCATGCGTTATACAAAATGTTGAAAAATGGAACATTGAAAGTACCTGCCATAAATGTCAATGACTCTGTGACAAAGGTAATAATTTAAAATACCTTACCTATTAAAAGTAATTCTTTTATTATTCTAAACCAATTTTTCCAATCCAACATTGGATGTATCAAAAATATACTAAAACATTAATAGAAAAACTCTTTTGCATTAAAATACACACATAATTTTAAGATTTCTTGTCAAATTTTTGTAACATAGGAAGTTTTTATTTTTAAATATAGAACTAAAGATATTGCATTTTGCAATAGAAGAATTAAAAAAAAAAAACTCATTCCAAATGTTATTGTTCTCATAATGGAGTGGGGAAAATTGTCAATTCTTGTTTTTGCCTATGCATTGTTTTGTTGAGATTTGTGATTTGTAAATTTCTGCATTTTAGAAACTTTTATACAGTTTTCTGTTTTATAGTTTTTTTGGGGGGGGATAAAAAGTAGTAAATATATTTTATAAGAAAATATTTTCAAATAAATTATAAAAATGTAATAGCTTAATTTGTTGATTTTTTTTTTTTTTTTTTTTTTTTTTTTGCATAGAGCAAATTTGACAACTTATATGGTTGTCGAGAATCTCTAACTGATGGTATTAAGCGTGCAACTGACATCATGCTTGCTGGCAAAGTATGTGTTGTATGTGGATATGGTGATGTAGGCAAAGGTAGTGCTGCTTCTTTGAGAGCCTTTGGTGCCAGGGTTATTATCACTGAAATTGATCCTATCAATGCACTTCAAGCTGCAATGGAAGGTAAGTGTAATTTCTATTTTAAAATGATACATTAATGTTCTGCACTCATACTCTAACAGTGCATTGCAATTTTTGTTACTAAAGTTGACATAAATGTGTTCATTGTTTTTAATGAATATTTGTGATGTTAAGGTTTGTAAATTATTTTTATTTTGCAGAAAAAATAGATCTTAGGTTTTATATTCTCCTTTAGTAAATATTGTGTTTGTTTAATGGCAGTTTTTATAAATATTATCAAAAATCTTCAGCTTTTATCAAATTTTAATTGCTTTTTGTTTTAATATGCTTTTCTTGGAATATAAAAGAAATAATTTGCTTTGGTATTTTATATTTTAATCTTCGGCTTGTATTTTCTTTGTATGAAACAAAGTTATAAATTTGTTTTTTAGTGAACATTTGTGGGGAAAAAATATCTAACTATTAAAACTTATTTTTAGGTTATGAAGTGACAACATTAGAAGAAGCTTGCAAGTCAGCTCAAGTGTTTGTTACAACAACTGGTTGCCGAGACATTATCCGTGGAGAACATTTCATGTTAATGAGGAATGATTCAATTGTTTGTAACATTGGACATTTTGATATTGAAATTGATGTTAAATGGCTTGAGACAAATGCAGTTGAAAAAATCAACATTAAGCCACAGGTTAGTTTTGCTTAATATAATTTTTATTAAAAAAATAATGTAACTTTAAAAACATTTAGTTTTTTTCTCATCTTAAAAATAATTTTTTAAATTCAACTGAATTTCCTTATACTCAAAATTTTTATAGATATTAAAATTTAAAATGATCTAATATTTTAAGTTGTTATTGCTACATAGGATTTTAGATTGGTGCTGAAGATTAAAATTTCAGAAAAAGAAAACATTAATGTTATTAAATATTTGTATATTTATTATATGTAGAAGAACACTTATTGAAATTTTCAAATTGGAAATTGAGAATAATTAGAATTATAAAAACAATTAGCCGGTTGCAAATGATCAGTGCGACAAAGGATAAATTCAAAACTCTTCTGGTAAGTGTAATAAAGAGTATGTTAGGGTCAATTGTAATAATATTGTATTGTATCCTTTGCATAACTAGAGCATTTTAGTGGGGCATTGTAATCTTACAATTTTGTAAGAAGACTTAACTTTTGATCATGATAAAAATTTCAATTTGTTTAAAATTAAATTAACTGCTAATAACCAACTCCAGACTGCACAATTTGAAAACACTTTTTACAAAGAATTACATGGGAAAAAAGATTCTAATTGCAACACTGTTCACCAATAAATCATATTTATTAGTAGTCTGTTATGCATTTGGTTAGAAGCTGTTTAGTTTTGTATAATTTCACTGTTCATTTATTTTTCCTGTTAAGTATAGCCATTTATAACAAAAACTGAAATTAAATTAAGAGCTGCTTGCTAGTTTATCATTGTATAGCGGTATCTTGATAATATATGCTAAATAATCTCTCTTGAATACTATTAATTATTTACTTAAAATGTAGTCTTTTAGTTTCAATTTTGAATTTTTGTCATGTGTAGTATAATTGTGAATAAAAATGCATGATATTAACATATGAATCGGCTAGACATGCAAGACGTAATCTACTGTAAAAGTAATGGGCTTTTTTTTTTTGCGTATAAAGAATTTTTTTAATGTATTGTTTAATTTAAAAAAATTCCATCTTCACTAAAAAATAAGTGAAAAAAATTTTCATAGATCATTTTTATATACTTCTGAGTATTGTATTATAATTTACCTATTTAATGCAACTGATTTTAATTTTTTAAACTTTTTCTTTTTAATCATTGTTCCATATATTTATTTGCAGGTTGACCGATTTAGGCTTTCTAATGGAAACCACATCATATTGTTAGCAGAAGGAAGATTGGTTAATTTAGGCTGTGCCACTGGCCATCCTAGTTTTGTGATGAGCAATTCTTTTACTAATCAAGTCATGGCTCAAATCGAATTGTGGACAAAACCTGAAAGTTATCCTGTTGGTGTCTATTTTCTGCCCAAGAAGGTAATTGAATTGTGTATACAAACTTCTTTATTATAAGAAATATAGGAAAATAATAGAGGGATGTCATGTTATTTAATTTTGAGGGATGTTTCTACTTGAAAAAATTGGTGAATTCCCCCAAATTTTTTAAAACTGAAGACATTTCACATCTGATTAATAATTGTTTTCTATCTTCAGGAGCTATATACAGTTATTAATTGCATATACAGTTGTGAATAGTATGATGTTTTATTAGCATTCTGTTAAAAGAAATAATGGGTAGGGGGGAGAACCAAGCTAAGAATGCCAGTTAAAAATTTTTTTAAAAACTAATCTATCCTTTATTTTAGATTGAAACATTTTTTTTAACTGTGTGTGACGCACTATCTTTTAAATCATAAACACAGGACAAAAAAATATTGCTGGTAACCTATTTAGGTTAATGGAGTACATTCTTTAAAAAATAGGTTATGCTGTGTGCTATAACTGAAGATAATGGTTTCATTTATAATTGAACAATTTTATATGCAAGTGAGGTTAAATATTCCATATAGGGAAACGGCTCTGAAAAAGGTTAAGTATCATCTCAATAGAACATTTTATAAATGGGTGACTCTTGTGAAAAAGAATTCTAAAAATCTGGTTCTATTTTCAGTGTATTTTATTTGTCTAGTATATCATTTATTCAGATAAAAATTAGTAAGGTTATGATATAAACAATTAGTATTATTCTGTTTATTACTAATTCATCCAAAAATTAAATCTATTTTCAGTTGGATGAAGAAGTTGCTGCTCTGCATCTGGATCATCTTGGTGTCAAACTTACAAAATTGACAAACGTCCAAGCTGAATATTTGTCTTTGAATAAAGATGGTCCATTCAAGCCTGATCACTACAGATATTAGACCAAAAACAATTCAATAAAATGCCTATTTTTTGTAATGCACTATCAACTTTTTTTTGTCATTTCCATGGTTTTTATTTTTTTAAAATTGTAATAAATGCACTGCTAAATTGCAGGAAACTTAATTCTTTTTTTTTTCTCACTTTACAAGAATCCACTTGCATTGTTTTTAAAGATGAATATATTATTTAAGTATGATCTACAAGTGCTAATTCCTGTTATTCTGTATCATATTCCCAGAAAAGAATTTAGTAGTAAAATAATCTTGAATATTACTATAGTGGAGCAAGGATTAAATTGCGGAATTTTGGTTACTCCCCCCCCCCCCCCGTTTGTTTAGAATTCAGCATTAAAAGTTTACGTTTGTTTATGTAAATATAATTAGCATTTTGGATTTATGTATTTATTATTTTGCTAATTGTTTTACACCTTTTTTGAAATTTGCTACAAAATTTAGGCTAGTTTTTATAGTAAATGAATATTATATTTTTTCTAAAACAAAAGGTTGGAAAGTAAATGATTTGCAGATTTAAAAAAAATATTTAAGGTTGTAAATAAATAAAAAAATTAATTCAGCTTTTTTTTATAGGTGCACTTAAATTTTTCTTGTAGATATTTCATATATTAAAGTACACTGAATGCCTATAACTTTTTTGCTAAGATTAGAATTCTTATGATTATTGTGTATTGAACCAACCTTTAAAGAATATAATTAGGAAAATTGTGTAAGACTGTAATTTTCACAAATTATTAAACGCTAATTAGTGCTTTTTTTTCTGTTTAAATGTATTGTAAATTCTTGTTTGTAATAAAATAGCTTTTAGAAGTCTCAAATTTATAAAATCTTTAACAATGGTTTTTATAATGGGAGTTGCCCAAGAAGGTAATGGCAATTGCAAAAACAGAGAACTCAATCCTTGACATTTTGTATTCAATTTCTTGTGAATATAATTTTGCATTGTTTCAGTTTAAATTGTGAATAGTTAAATTTCATTCATCTTTAGTTTTATGATTTTTCTGTTCCTTTTTTGAGGGGGAGGGAGGATGTTTCAAAAATAGACTGTAAGTAGAAGGAAAAAAAATCGTTTTATTTCGAACAATAATTAGTGAGAACTCAAATAAAATATAACCACTACTATAAAGTCAAAGAGGATAAGTTATCATGCTGTTAATTTTCTATTGCTATTTGTAAGGCAATGATGTACTCAAGCAAAAAGAAAAAAAATGGTACAATTTGTTCATTTTTTTTTCCTACCCGATATAACATTGCAGGATAAAAATATGTCTTTTCGTATCTAATTCTACATATAATTAAGCATAAATCCTCATTTCTTAAAACAATTAATATATATTTAATATAAAAAAGTATTTTAATATTTGAGGATTTACAAGTTAAAATATTTTCTCTGCATTTTTATTTTGAATTCATATGATAATATCATTTACATCAAATAGTTTTCCCCCAAACAATTTTTTTATATAAAAAAAACAATTTAATTAAACAGTGCGACCAATAACTCTTGTGCAAATAAATAAAATGATTTAAAATATCTACAATTTCATTCAATAGAACTAGCAACACTTAAAAATCACTATTTTCATGTACAGAAAATATTTTAATTCTTTTATTGATTGACGGGCCGAGTACACTATCTGGTCAAAAATATCCTGTAGCGGGGGGGGGGGGGAGTGGTTCTGGTATGTGACCCAATTTTTTATGCAATCGAAAGCTATAAAAGTGCTAGTAGTGGTTTGTCATGTTGAATTTGTAAGTTTATGAGGCAATGAGTAAGCCAAAGGAGTTAAGCGAGTCTGATCGTGGCAGTATAGTGGAATGCCATCTTGGTGGGAAATCGGTTCGCAAGATTGGGAATATTCTATAGAAGCCTAACTCCATTATGAAAGATGTAATTATGAAGTGGAAACATCAAATCGGTAAAAGTACCGAAAACCGAATTGGTAGGCCGAAAAAACTTGGCGAACGCTGTCACAGAATTCTGAAAAGGTAGTGACATGAAATCGCAAGTCCTCGTTGGTGGAAATTTCACTGGAATTTCAAAGCTGATCTGGCTTTAGTGTTAGCAGCAGGTTAGGATTCCATAGTTGTGCAGTCACGTACAAGCTGAACATCATTCCACAGAATACGAAGAATCGATTACAATGGTGCAGAACTCGCCCCCATTGAACTGTAGACATGTGGAATTCTCTTTATAGTCTGGCTGTCGGATGGACGCATCTGGGTTTGGCAAATGTCCCACGAACGTTTCTTTAGATACTGCATTGTGCCTACTGTTAAGTTTGATAGTGGAAGCGTATTGGTGTGGGGTGTTTTTAGTGGCTTGGCCTGGGTTCATTGGTTCCTGTGGTCGGAAGCATGAACTCCGAGATTTATGTGGGCAATGGTGCACTCCCAACTCTATAGCAATATTTTGGGGAAGGCCCATTTCTCTTCCAGCAGGATAACTGTTGCATTCACACATCGAGATGCGGTTTTCCTAAAAAGGTATTCAAAAACTAGGCTGGCTTTCTCGGAGACCCGATCAAAATCCCATCTAACACCTTTGGGACGAAATAGATCGCAGATTACATAACCAGCTTAATCGACCATCCTCACTTCAGCTCTGATGACGCCTGGAAGTCAATTCCTATAGCCACCTTTCAAAAAGTTTTCCCAGATGTGTGCAGGCTGTCATTGATGCAAAAGGAAGACCAACATCATGTTAAAATGAGCCTCAGTACGCCTCTAAGTCCATACCGCTGAATGTCCGGATACTTTTGGCCTCATAGTGTACTTATAGAATGACTTAGAATTTATGGGAAGGTATTTGGTCCTATTATTAATTTTGATATCTTTAAGTGGTTGAATTAGTTAAAAGTGGTCCAATACTTGTAAAAAAATTTTGATTTATCATGTATACATAACACCTTGGTTTTATGAACTTCCGAAGTCTCAAATTCAGAAATAAACAACAAACCTGTTTCTGAAATGATTCGGGACGGAAAATTGGATTTTTATTATTTTTTTTTTTGTTGTTGAACAACGGTAGTGGGAATGTCGAATTTTTTAAATTAAAGGTCTCATTGAACATTTTTTTAGTTCTTCATAAATACAATTGGACTTTCTCTGAAGGAAATGTTTAGAAAATAATTATCTATCACAAACTAAAATAATTTAAAAAAAACTTATGAGCAATGGCGGATTTATACATTTTTCCAACAGTAAGCAATTCATTTAATAGTCAAATTTGCATTTCAACTCGATTTTAAGTTAATATTTTATTATTTGTGGTTATTAGCAGTGGAAAACATTATTAACAGTGGAAAAATGTTTTATTATTTGAAAATATTGACTCACAACTGAGCAACGTCTATCTTTATATATAATATTTTTTAAGCAGTTGTGTAATGTTAATACTATATAAAGAGTTATATAATTTATACTCATTATAAATACTATATTAAGGGAGATGCATATATTAACCTTAACAATTACTCATATTTGATGAAATGTTAATGCTCTTATATTTCATGCATTTTATTTTTTATAAAATTTATTATTTATAGCTAATTTATTCATATCTCGAAAAATAGCTTTTTAATTGATCTGTCTGTATCCTTTCTCAGCCTATTGGTCCTAAGCATCTACCTAGTCAGAAATTAGTCGCTGATTAGAGCACCCATTCTACAGACGTTTATTTGGTCCATTCAAAACTTATTACAAACTTTACGTTAGTCTCGTGCACCAGATGTAAAACTGTTACCGCATATTATGTAGCTAAATTAAGCTACTGTGCCAGATTCCAAATAATTGTTTTAATGTTATAAATTTTGTTTCCTTTAATAAGAATATTTTTTACAAAGGTGGGTTTCTGCCGTCACCAGTAATTGATAGATTGATTATTCATCCATATTACATTGCATTTTCACTAACATAGATTCTAACACCAATTCTTATTACTCAAAGTATCCCATTAACTTCCTCATAGATATTCCCCGAAAATGCGAGACCTACTTTAAAAGTGCTAAAATGAAATTATGATTCTGAAACTTTATTAACACACACACACAAAGGATATATATATATATATATATATATTCCAAATTATAAAGTTTAGAAGACTTTTCTCATTCATTAAACAGTAACTTAATAAATATATTTTAAAAGGGACGAATTTTTTTTTAAAATTACGATCTTAAATGAGTAAATAACTTATTTTTATAAACAAAAATTTGAGATCTAATCAAAATAACTCTCTTATTTTATGTGAATAAAATTCATTTTCTGATTTATGTTTGTTTTTATAGCAAAAAACAGATCAATGGTTCAACTCTATGAAACACAATATGTTGCACCTTTTTTAACCGTGTAAGGTTTATTATTATTTTTTTTATATTATGTAACTTTCTCTCTTAATAGCTTTATTTGCAGGAAGTAAATTGGCAGGATTGACGATTTTAAACCGGTATAGTGGAAATATTATCTATTATTAATGGAAGAAAAATGTCACAATCTGACCTAGTTTTAAACTAATTAAAATTATACTTAAAATTGCAGAAATACCTTTGCTTGGGGCACATTCTCACTCTCCAAAATTTATATATATGGACCAAAATTGATAGCTCCAGATCAAATGGTCTGACACACACACACAGCTTACTTGGATTTCGAAATAAGTACACTCTCATTATCCGGTTCAAGACTATCGGCTTTCATATTATCCGGCCTATGTTTTTTTTTTCTTTATCATAATTAAATTGGGAAAGCAAAACGTTTATTAAGTCATCCATCAAGGCTTTTACAATATCTATGAATTGTAAATTTTTTCTCTTATCCCAGGGTTAAGAGTTCATATTTGCGTTATATTTTATGATTGAAAAATAAAATCGGTTTGAGCCAATTTTCTTAAGAATTAGGCTTATGATTTGCGCTAATGTTTTGTTTATGTTTCCTGCATTTAATTTGGACCTTAGAGAATTTAAATGGGAGCAGTTTATATCCTTTAACTTACCTTTTCTTTTATAAATTCTTGAAATATGTAGTGCCGTATAGTACGTGCTACCAGTACGGAGCCTCCTATTTTAATTCGGCACGTTATCGGTAACTACTTCTAGGATTTACAGGGCAGTGGCTGAGATAAATGGAGACCTTAGTACTCATTAAAAAGTGAGAAAATACGAACGAATAGCTGTGAATTTTGGTGTAAAAACTATGTCTTCTGGCATGGTAGGCAAAAAAATGAATTCATAGGAGTGACATTTATCCGGCTGTTTTGCTATCCGAACAGTTCTTCTATCAATTAGGCCGGATGCTCCGGAGGGTACATGTTTATTTACATGCAGGTTGCACCTTCATGAATATTATTTGCTTGCACATATTATCGAAATATTGCATTTATTAAAATTCTGTTTTTAGTAATGGCTGATATTAAGATACCTACGTATTATTTCATTAAATAGTGAATGAAGGAACTACTTATTATCTAACCTAACAGCGTTTAAGATTTTCTTTTTATAAAATTTATCTGTTAATAGTAGTATGTTCAAATCAAGGTACTTCTTATTTCTTATATGACCTATTAAACATTGTCAACTTCTAGCGTGGGAATTCCAAATAATATTTACATATATGCTCTAAAACATTAAATATAAAAACTTTAGAATGGCAGTTATTTAAATATTCTTCATTTGGATTGAGGGTCTTTAAATCTTTTAAAGGTTTGTGCTATTTAAGGGCTTCATTTTTTCTTTTATAAAACAGGCAAACTTCAATGGAGCTGAAGGTAAAGCGGTTAGTAAAATAAATATAATTCACAGTTTTTGAATACCTTAAACTCGTGCTCTAAATATCATTGTCAGAAGAAACATTAATTTATGAATTTAGCTTGGAATTGTCTGGAAATAATTATTTAATTCTGTAAGCAGTTGATTTAAAATCACTCTCAATCTATTTTCCTTAGCAAGCATTTCATATATTATTTTCATCGTGAAATTCACTAGAGATCATAAAAATACCTATGATAACTTTTTTCCCCATCAATAACATAAATAAATTATGTTTTTTTTTCTCTTTTAAATCCATAGATCTGTTTATAGAAAGGAGTTATTAAAAGGAAAAATAATACGGAAATGGGAAATAAAAGTGAATGTCAACTGACAGAAAAAAAAAATCTTTAAATCCCTTTTTCATGGTCGACTGTGGTATATCATAATTTAACTGCTTATGACGCAAGAAGTTGGTTAGAAGGGAAATGGTGTAAAGTTTCAAGGTTGATTAAACGTCTTCACTATCTCTATATTACAGTTTCCTTTTAACATTTTTGCATTTCAGATACTTGTGTTACCTTCGGATAAGTAAATAATCCATAAATTAAATAAGTTACATTTAATATGCTTTCTAATATTATATTTTTAATAGAATAACTTACTAAAAAAATCGGCGGATTTATATTTGAACTATTAATAGCGACCAACGACCTTCTTGGCATCTTATCGCTGCTTATTCTCATAACTCATCAAGAACAACTTTTCTCCTCAGCATCAAAGGCGCATTCCTCACCGATGAAAACTTTCACTTGCCCTGTTAAAAGGGTCATGGTGACTGGACTGCCCCCAGATTATGAGTTCTTGTGTAATTTGATGTGAACACGTTTTTTTCATTAATTAAAATATAAGCATTTGTGAGGGAAAAGACGATAAGAATATTTGATTAGGGCTCTTTAAAACGACAGTTAATCTTATGCCACAAAATCCGTCCGTTATGTTGAACTTTGACTTTGTGAAACTTTGTTATTTAGTTTTATCATCATCGTTATTATTATTTTCATGTGCTTTTTCTTGTTTGGATAGGGCAGTACATTTGAAGATGGTTAGTTTTCGAACGTGGGTGAATGTTACATGATGTTAGTTTTTTTTTAAAACTCGAATATATACATTTTTTGTTGACGTATTATGATTTAAATGCATTTTATTCTGCCTTGTGGTTTTGAAAAAAATAATTTCTCTGCCTTGCATTCTGTCCTTGTGAAGGTTTTCAAGCTCACTATTTGTGGTGATGTGAGAATAAAGAATTGAAATGTGGGGGATTTCACAATACGTCATGGTGGTATTAAAAGTGAAATCAAGTTATTTGTCAAAGAAAGTTTGCTCCAAAAATGCCGGAGACTATCTACAGAGCTTTTCTCCAGCATTTTCAAGTATCCAAGCTCAAGATGCTCCTAGAATAAAACTAACGTGAAATTATGGTGTTATATCTTTATAACTATTCTAAATATTTCAGAATTTTAAGTTGATAATATTTAAAGAATATCTAGAGATATATTTATTAGGAAATTTAGTAAATATGATTGGAAGTTTTTCGATTAAACCTGCATTCTCGAAATCAAAAAATATGGAAAGAAACAATTTGTTTTTCATCTTATTTTGTGTAATTAATGTACTGAATTTAAGGTTTTGTGATACTAAACATCTCATCCATAATTCCAAAGAGGTAAGTAAATATCATGCATCCTTCATTATTTGATTTAAATTTAATCATTGCTCAAGTTTTACTAAAAAATAGCTTTTTTAATTGTTGAAAACTCAGGCGCATTTTTATTAGTTTGTTTCTGAAAAAATTGGTTAAAATATAGGATTTTTTTTGAAATCCTATTTTTGTAGAAAAAAATATTTAATCTATGATAATATTTGATATTAGAATAAATAAGTTTTTGAAGCCCAAAAATCAATCCAAAGGTCTTATAAACCTAAACCCATTATTTTAACCAAAAGATTATGCTTATCTTCTGGATACGTTCCTTTTTTTATTATATAAATATATATAAAACATTTTATTTGTCAAGAAATTTATTTCTTTTAAAGGCGAATAATTTTGAAAAGGAAGAGAAACGGCTTATTAACCTAACTTAATATTTTAATTCCTCTTAGATTTCTAATATATTATGAATTACCTTAATAACTTTTCATTTTTTCATATAAGTATATTGAATTTAATGTATTTACTCATATAACGGACTTTATTCCCTAATTTCAATCATTTATGATCTTTATTACAAAAAACAATCGTGAATCATGATTTATTGAAAATAGAATAACTTCATTATTATATAAATACACTTTAGTTTTCCATTTTAATTTCAATAAATACATTACAAAGCCGCATTTAAGCCTCATTTGAGCTGGCTAACCTTGAGACAGTTGAAGCGGCGATATCTTCTTATCTAATCTAGATATGAAAGCAACATTTAATTTCATAATCTCCAGTTTAACTTCTCTTTAAGATTTGTAGGGTATCGAGGTTAAATGTGAAGTACTTCTTTATCACCGAAGCACAAGTATAATTTAATTTTGACACTTGCTGAATTGTCTTGAATGATGTTAATAAGTTTGAATTAAAAAAATTTTACAATTTGATCAATATAAATAAATAAAAAGATTAAGTCTAAATGAATTTCCTATTTTTTTGTTGCTAATAAATCCCAGGTTATTTTCAAAAAGTATTTCATCAAAAGATATCAGCAAAAGAAATGCAAAATGATAATTTAAATGCTTGCATTCTGGAAAAACGAAATATTTTTTTTAATCACTGAAACAAAATTTCACCCACAGGGAGAATCACGAAATTTGGATTGAAATTAATTATTTGCCCGAATTTGGAATTTATGTCTCTTTTATAAAACCTTTTATCATCTCATCTATTAACTAATAATTTTAGAAACATGTATTATAGAATATAAATTTGTAATGAATAGGAATCCTAAATAGGACTGTTATCCGTTAAAATGATCTTTAAACATTATTAAACGAAATCAGCATCCCGAGGAAAATGTGCTGAAAGTCTGAGTTTGAACTCCAACTGAATTCAAATGTCTCCAAAAAATTTCATATTAATTTCAAAAACTCAATATCATTTTTTTTACAAAAATGTAATTGTATATTTTTTTTAACAAAAAGTAACCAATTAAATTTTGTCTTGATTTTGGCATTTTAATATAAAGCTTAAAATACATTTATCTTTTGACGAAAGCTCAGCTTCTCTGATATTCCAATGCACTTATCAAGATTGAAAATATTAATCTCTTTTTAATAACTATAATGTACTGAAAAATGGCTTCTATCTTTTTAGAAAATTTATACCAATTCTTGCATTAATAATTAATTTATTATCACTTTCAGAGGACTATTAATTTTCGTATTTATACATGAAATTTAAGCTCTTTGCAATTAAAAACATATCCGAGGCTTCAATTTTGACTTAAGACATATCTTAAAAGCTAAATAAATAATATAGTCATTAAAATTCAAACATGAGATAATATTACAAAACATAACGTAATTATATTTAATGTATGACATCATTGTAGTTAGATTATATTCTGTATTTCTTATATTTTCTTCCTTTGTCAATTTTCAAATATTAATGAAATTATTCATTAAAAGTGATGCTGTAATATATCAAGAGTTAATTTTTTTACTTATATTCTATAGCTTCAATAGTTAGATTACTTTTGGAGGTTTCTTATCTTTTAACATTTTATAAAGGATTTTATTTAAACTTCGGATTGTCCACAGAAATTACTATTTTCAAAATGCACCAATAATACATATTTATTACAGTATTTTAATGACTGATATTTAATGTATAAATTTATATAAATTGTTTCAAATATAGGCAAAATTTTTGTTATAAGCTATTCGCATTATAGTAGTAAATTGATATAAACTTTTAACTGTTATTTTTTAGAACTAGCAGCAGAACATACCAATGTCAGCATTTAAGTTTTAATTACTTCATTATAATTCGTTTAAAAATATAGTTGAAATTAAGTATCTATTTTTAAAATTGTTCTAATGAACTCGTTTCAAGAACATTTTATCAGAATTTTTTAAAATATCTAAAATATTGTAAAAAAAGAATATTCCATTATATATTTTTTCTAAAGAAGATGAATATAGTATTATTAATATTTAAAATTTTATACTAAGCACTTGTTATCATTTGATAAAATAAAAGAATATTTACCTCCATTTGAAGGCTTTGATTGGAATGAAGGTGTGTTCTCCAGCGTATGCTCCAGAAACGCGGTTCTTAACTTTTGCCGAGTTTTGATATATTTTCATTCATTGTATTAAGAAATACGTAAAGTTTGATTGTAAACTTTCTGAATTCAATAGAAAAATCGTTTGCTGTCTACAAAAACTTTTAAAAGTTTAAAAAAAAGCAATATATAAGTAGATTTTATGTGAAATTTTATTTCATTTCAGTTAGTTTTTATTAACATTTTTCTTAAATTTTTTAACAAAACCAAAAATAAAAGAATGCATTATTTTTTAAAATTAATTTCAGCGCAGAAATGCGTAAGGTCAAATTAAAAATGTTCTTACTCATATCATGAATAAAAAATCGTTTGCTATTTATAAAATGGCTTGAAATACTATCAGATGTAAATAAAATAGAATAAATAGTAAAGTTTTGTGCAAAATTTATTTTTCATAATTATTTAACCAGTTTTTCGGCTTGAAATTTTAATATTGCGCCAAATCAATTTTGATCAAATTTGCGCTTATGATTTGAAGAAAAAAAATAATGAAAAATAAATCATTTAAATAATCTGCGTTTCTTTAAGTTTTTGAAAGATATTTTTTGCATAAATTATTGCTACGTATTTAAATTTTTTAAACTAATTAGTTTATTTATGTCTGATAATTTCAGAGAGGTAAAATTAAAATTTATCACATAAATTTTTATTAAGATTTAAAAGATAAACAATCATTTGTTATTTTGTTCAGTTTGTAGAAAAATACATTCAAAAATTTTTTTAAAAATTATTTTATCTAGAAATGAAATGAAAACGTCGATATAAAATTTAAATAGATATATTGTATTAAAACATTGTTGAAATTATTTAAACTATGCAAAGTCTATCTTAAAATATTCATTTTTTATTTCGAAAAAATATTTTTTTTTTATGTGGGGATTCTATTTCAATGATTTGAAAATTTCTTTTAAATTTATTCATCTTAAAAAATATTTGAATCCAACAGAATTGTAAAAGATGAAACGCTTTGTTTGCTATTTTTGGATGTAATTTTCTTAAAATTTTACAGGTTTATGTCATACGTTATTTTGAAAATCAGAAAATCACACCAGTTACTGTGGAGTTAGATTTAAAGCAACAGGTGAGTAATATTTTCGAAATTCAAAGCATTTAAATAAATTTGTTAATTTCTAATATATATTAAGAATTTGTTAATGGTAAAATAAAAAAAGATTAAAATAAAAAAAATAAAAAAGGAAATAATAAAATAACAAAATAAATAAAAATATTTTTTAATAAAAAATAAAATGAAAAAAAGGAAGAACATTTGTATGCAAAAACCTTAAATGGGGGACATTTTATATGCTAAATACGATCTTCGATATTGTTACACACGTGAAAAATGAACCACTTAAGATAATTCCTAAATTTCATTAATAATTCCTGTATGTTCAAATGACATACAGGATAATTCCTGTATGTCATTTGATTTATTAGAATTGTTAATAGTAGAGCATCCTAAACTATATGTGTGATCAAATTAAATCATTCTAATAAATCAGCAATAATATAAATAATAATCCTTTTGCATATATAAATATATATATATATATATATATGTTCCATAAAACGCCGTGTTATCCTAAATAACTGGACCATATTCAATCAATTTTCGTATACTTATTATAATACATACATATATATATATATATATATATATATATATATATAATATAATATAAACTCACCGCTGTCAGTTTTTGAAAGTGCAGATTTTAATTGAATATTCAACCAATTACGAAATAACTGAAATTTTGTTGTTTTTCGGCAGTAATTTCGAAGTTGATTTCACAAGAAATGTCTTTAGACTATCTTAAAATTCAAAATTTTACTTTTTTTTAACACTAGTAATTTTAGTACCTCAAACGTTTTACTTATATTTCAAATTAATAATTTAATAAATGCAGATTTTTTTTCATGTAAGGAAATTGGAATGCCATTGCTAGGCAACGTCCATATTTTAATTACTCGATCTTAATATTTTTTTTATATTTACGTATTTTATTTTTAACTATTTTAGGAGCATTTTTATTGGTTTAAAAAATTCTAATTAGATTTTTTTTAAACATATAATGTGAAAAAAAATTTAAAGTCAATTCCTACTTAGGTCAAAAAGAAAATTTTTATTTTAGTTACTTTTTATTAAATAATTGCAATTAATATAAATAATTTATCAAAAAATTATGTTTCGCTGAAGCAAAATCAAGTCCGTATCCATTGAAAATAAATCAGAACACAATGCGCCTGCAAGAATTTCTGACGGCAGTTGGGGTAACAGATACAAACTAGAAATTTTTAATTTTCTTTGTTCTGTTTTATTTTAATTCAAAAGTACTTCAAAACGAACCTAAAAAATCGATTAATTAAGAATGTTTAATTTTAAATGCACAGAATCATTTGAAATAATCGGGCGAGAACATGTTAAATCTAATTTCATTGGCGCAGGGTAAAACAAACAAACAGAAGTCTTACTCATTTGGTGATGAGGAAATGAAAATTTTTGGCGGGAAAGTTAGTTTTTAATTAATTAATAAAAAAATTAAACAAATTAATGAATTAATATTCGAAAAAATTATATTAACATCAAGTTTCATCCATTACAAGTTTTAAAAAGTGTATACAAATTTGAGCTGTTGAGTAAAAAAAATATTATTTACGATTTTTTAATGAACAAGATTTATTCACGTATATATATATATAGAGAGAGAGAGAGAGAGAGAAAGTGTGAACTAATAATAGGAATTGAATTACTGCGCATTAAAGTCTCTTGTTATCTTAATATGCATTTTCTAAAAAGAAATAATAATATTGCAATAGGAAAAAGTAAAGAACTTTGTGAAAAAAATTTGATATTGGCAGATAATAAATATTAGTAACTGATGTAAAAAACTAACTGCTGAAGATTTTTAGAAATTTTTTAATTCGGCAAATATTACTATTTTGATAAAAAAAATTCTTATTAGGTAATAGAAAAGTTTTTAGTATTCTTATGATTTATTTAAAAGCTTTTTTGTATTAAAAATATTAGACATGAAAATATGCGTATTCTGAGAAGTTTCGAGTTCATCATTTTGCACTATAAAATATCCTTATATATTTCACATTATTCTTTTTTATTCAGACGTTATTTATCAATTAGATATTTGTAATTTTAAGAGGGACATTCCGGTGACACTACGGGTTTGATTTGTTGCACGATTTTATTTTCCTATTCTATGTTAATTTAATTTTTAATACAAGTTCTAATTTATAGTTTCTTTCTCCTATTTAATTGAGATAAATGGCAAGTCACACATTTCGGCATGCTACTCGGAGCAGTTCTAAGACATCCCATTTCTGCATTGAAGTGGAAAAAAAGTAAAATATTTTTCTAAAGACATGGGTATGTTTCTGTAAAATAATCCAGATGTGTATAAAATGCATGTTTAAAATGGATTAAAAAATAAAATGTTACTTCTTATCTTCCTACCATTGAAATGTCAAAGATCATCTACTTCAATAGAGAAGATTGATGGAATACGCTACAAACGGCATTTTGAAATAGAAACGCTGACAACCATCTGTTGTCGGTGAAGATAAGTGAATAAAAATTAGATTTATACGATATTATATTCCATATAGTGGTTTTGTTTTTTATGACTATTGTAATACTTTTTATAAGGAGATAAAAAGTGTTATAAAGTTGCCGAATAAATAAGACATTATTATATTTAAAGTATTTAAAGAGAGAGAGGCATTTACCAGATATAACCCTTTGCAGTCCGAAAAATAGTTAGATGCAAAGTTATTCACCTACTAGAAATATTTGTTTATTGCTATGAGAAATAAATAACATAATTCTTTTAGTTCGATTTTCTTTGAAAAATTAATCTACATCTCTTAACCCTTATATAGGCGTTTTTAACAATTAAATTTGAAAAATAAATAAATAAAGCGTCAAAATGATGAACAATCTTGAATGGTGAGACAACAGCACCATCGGAGAGAAAAGGGTTAATTATTCTAAAATGTTTATTTATAGCACATTTAGCTGCCATCCTTTTTCCAAATTAATTTGAATTCAAAACTTCTTATTAAAAAAAAAGATAAAAAACCGAGGGGGTTTTTTTTGGATAAATGTTTGGCTTAAAGAGCTCCGGAGTCAATGCTCCATCCTCCGAATTGTAATGTAATTAGGATGATGAGTGTGACATTAATGCGAACTACGACCTTATGCATGTTTAATGTCCTACCGCTAGTATAGCATATAAGTTTAGAGAAAGGTACAGGTTCAGATATTGTCTTACCTCTATTGTTTCCTCCCTGCTCAAAATTATTCAACCGTCCTTGAATAGCATTTGTTTTACTACCAGACGGAACTAAATAAATTAAAGAAGAGGTACTTTTCGATTGAACGATAGAATTAAAATAATAATGTAGTATTCATGTATTATATTCGGCTTCAAATTTTGATTTCAAACGATCAGAAATAAGTTTCAAAAATTCGTATTCGCACGATACATTTACAATAGTTAAAATGCCAGATTCACTCTAAAGATCGTTGCTATAGTTCCCCATTGACATTTGTGGCCTTACTCAAGGTTCGCAATTTTATGCTGGCAAAAAGGGATAAGATCATTATAGGAGAGTATGCGAGAATGTTACAGGGAGACCAGTTCCTAAATTGTTTCAATTCATTGTTTCTTTATCTGAAAAAAAAAATGAAAGAGAAGAATTGGCTCTAAAATCTGATCAAACAATAGCTTATCTACAGGAAATTTGCTTGTGAAAATATTCAAACGATTAAAAATGAGACAGGCAACAAAGGTCGATTCTTCATAAAGGCTTCAAGAAATCTTAACCAGTTCTTCTTGACAAATTTTCCCTTACAGAAGAAAGACATTCGTTTTATTATGATGTGTTTGCTGTTTTCGTTTTATTGTGAAGGAAGATTGGAATCAAGGCATCTCGAACATGCTTTTGTTTTTAAAGTTAGCTGTTTTATTCTATTGTTTTCATACTTTGTTTTGTTTTTCATTATTGAGAAATACTTCTCATTAACGAGAAATTAATTCAAGGATTTAATAGGAAATGGATATTACTTTATAATTGTCAGTTTAAAGCCATAAAATAATTTTAATAAGAGAAAAGGCAATGTTTTTTTCCAGCTTTTGTATTAGGCTTAATGTATAAGTATTAAAATGATGCCAAAAATAATTTTTATTTGAGAAATAATTATAAATTCGGGTTAGATAAATATAATATCTAGGCTTTACCTGAAATATTTTTTTCTCGTTAAATCTAATCACATTGTTTCAATTTATTTTCTATTCACTATCAAATAAAATACTTTTAAACCACAGATTATTTTGAAGATCGTAGTAGTTACTTTTTATTTTCTCTTTTCTGCTAGTTAAATTTTAAAATTAGAAGAATATTAAGCACAATTAAAAAAATAAAAGCAGAATAACAGATACAGATAAAATAAATATTTTCAAGGTTACAGTTTACGATTCTCAAGTAACACTGCAAAAACTGAGATTTAAAATAGATTTATAGGGAAGTTCTTGGCAAAAAATTAACATATATAATAAAATTATAGAAAAATTATATATTTATGTGCTTTAAGTTGCCAAATATACATAACTACTCATATATGTATAAATACTATAGTAAAAAATAATTTGTTAGTATATTTTAGACATCACTATATTTATGTATAAAATAATATTGTTATACTAATTAATGAATGATATAAAAAGTATTTTTTTATGAAAACTAGAATTTTTTTAATAATATATGAAATTCTGAGAGAAAATGCAATGGAAAGTACGGAATTTTGATTGCTTTTTAAAAACTATTTTGATATATCGTTTAGAAGCAGTTAGAGTGTCATTTTGAGACTAATCTCATTGTTTTGAACTGGAGTCAGATAACGGGGAGAACATCCGAGCTAGCACCCCATTTTTTTAAGCTTTTGCTTCATTTCGAGGAGGAAGGGGCTGGCCCCAACGAATTTAACGGCATCAAATCCACTGTAGATTCGATCCTTGGGGTTAGAACCTTCCAATTCCAAAGTCAAGACTGTACCACAAGGGTATTAGAGGTCGGGATATTAACAGAAGTGTTTGAGTTCACTTGCATACTGCTCCAGAAACTAATGATTTATTTCAATTTGCTAAATAGTGTGATTATTACAAATTAGTATTGAGTGATGATATGCTAGCTTTCGAAAAATTCGAAAGAATTATTTATAAATATTTTGTAAAGATCCTAGAAAGCATTTTTGGTATAAAATTTAGGGCCTTTTTCTTTTTACATATTTTTATATATTATAAAAATTATGATACAAGATGACTGATTTGACAAAATGATTCTTGAGAAATAAGGAGCATAGAATGAGGATTTTGGTTGATTTAATTGTTTTATGGCGCAAAAGTATAGAAAGGGGAAAATTATCAAATGATTCAAGAAGATTGATGGCCTTGTTAAGAACAAATAGGTAACTTAAAAAAAAAGAAAAGAAAGCACGCTTTTACAATCAGTTATGTTCTTATTCTGAACATTTTTTTTCTGATGAGTGTAGGTTAGTAAGATTTGGAACAAGAAAATCAGTTTCTTTCTTACACACACAAAGAAATCTTTTACACTATAAAATTGAATTGTATTTCCAGATAATTCATGCTGTATTCTGAGATTTCAGAGAAGACTACTTTGCTTATATTTCAGATAGGAAACTAAGAAAAACTTGTTTTTTTGGTTTCCCTTAGTATTAGTTTTATTTTACGAAACAATTGTTTGATAAAAGATTAGAAAAAGAAAGAAAAACAAATTTTATCTTTTCTTAGCTTACAACGAAAATATTTCTTCAGCGGAAAATATTACAAAAAGCATTTTGTTCCTTTAATAATGAATCACAGAAAAATACTAGGCAAAGAATAAATGCTTTAAAAAGGAAAGAGGCCATTGCCTCAAGTTGATATATGTTATTTAATTACTTTTATATGTATTTTGCCATTTATCAAAACACGACTTATCTTCCGAAATTCTGAAATAATTTCAATTAAAGTATGAAAATTTCAACATAACGGTATTTTTAAACGCTATTTCTTATTTTTCTTAGGATTAGTTGATGAATGACGATAACTAAAATATCATATAAAAAGAAAAATGCATAAACAACTAATTAGAAAAATAATAGAATTTAATAAATGTATTGATATTTATATAAAATGCTCAGATGTAATTCTCATACATTTTAGCAAAATTGCTTAAGGCATGCCCAATGTTAATTTTCGTGCATTCAGCTGATATCTCCAACAAATGGGATTTTTTAAAATTGTATATTACAACGAATTAATTTTTTTTTGGCATTACAATTATTTCATTATTTAAGTAAGTAACTTTCACTGTAGATGCAATTGTACTAAAATAAAATAAACTCTTTGTTTTTATGTAAAGTATATTACTTTTTGATGTTTTTCTTTATTAAAAATAAGCCATGGTACTAAAATTTTGGATTTTAGTTTTCAATATAACTTTAATCATTTTCTCATCCGACAAGAAAAATATTAATAAAAATCGAATGAAATGTAAACATTTTGAATTTGCTCGTGTTAAAAGGAATTATTTAAAATTTTAAATCCGAATTCATAAATGTTAAAAGTACTGTTTTGATTTAGTTTAAATATATATCAGAATAAATTTAAAATACAGAGATGTGGAAAAGTCTTAAATGTTAAAATATTTATTTGTCCGTTTTTAAAAAAAATCTGCGATACATTTGCTATTGATTCATGCAGAAAAATAGAATAAACAAATTAAGCAAAATTGGCGGCACATATAAGCACATTTTTGCATTAACCTAAATAGAAGCAGTCATATGAAAAAAACAATTTATATTCAACAATTATTACTTAATTAATTTAAGACTATTGTATAGTAAATATCAATAAAACATTAATTTTTTTTCTTATTACTCAAAACGATACTGTAAAATCTGAATAGAATACGCACAGAAATTTTTAGTATTTCCATTAATTCTCTATCTACAATTTAGATCTTTATTTATAAATTTCCCTATTTCGGCTCCATACCGAGTGGCCTTGGGTAAGGAATTTACTTACTCAGTGAGGAGGCAGACAGCGTAAATAGTCAGGAGCCTTATCATCAGGCGGCCAAAATCAAGGTTTAATTTAAACGCCTTAATTTAAGAGCTTTTTAAACAAAAATTCATTAGTCAGAGAAATTGCAAATTAAGAAAGATCCAGTCACTATTTGTTAAAAATAAATTAAAATTTCATAGATCTCGTTTACCTTATCTAAATTTTCAATAAATAAATAAATAATAATAAAAAAAAGTAAAATATCGAAAACAAAATTAAATTACTTCTTACAGAATCAAACTCCTTTTCATCTGAGTCTTCAAAGTAGATCTCGTTATCATGAAAACAAGTAATATTTCTAATTGAAATTTGTTATTAGGGTTCTGTCAAAGTTCTTTCATTGTAGGAATTCCTTAAAATGAATTATTCCTTTCTTGTAATCATAGTTGAAGAAATTCAGAAGAATCAAAAGAATGATTAGCTTGCCTTCTACCAGAACGAATTTAGAATAATACTACCGTGCTGCCATCTTGAATAGCAAAAAAGTATAAACCAATCCAGTAAGAATTGTAAAACAAGGGAATTCCATCTTAATTATTCCCCATAATTTCGAAAAATATTTCATTAATAAATCATTTATATATAATCCTAACAATATTGAGTTATATCATATCCATCAAGTATTTCTTAATACATAGCATTTCTCTCCCCCCCACCAATAACTAAACATCTTTGTTAACCGTGTATCTCTTCGGAGGGTTCATATATGTATTAAGGAATGCCTTGCTCTCCATAAGTAATGTAAAGAATCCAATGTTTCAATATTTTCTTTTCATTTTAATAAATTATTTTTAGTATTTTCTACATATTTTTTTCATTTTTTAAAAATAATTAGTTTTAATTTGGTATAAAACAACTGAAACTCAAAAATTAAAAGACGAAGGAAATAAAATTAGA
>JAOUZG010009418.1:1130795-1158565 GCA_026289955.1 Argiope argentata
ATTTAAATTCTTTAATCAAATAGAAATCATATAAGGGTAAAAGTTTACATTTAGATGCCCCTTGTTTTTGACGGCAAGAAAATTTTTGGTCAGCAACCAAACAGTAACTTCAGTGAAAATAAAACATTATGGAAACCAGAAGTAGTGCTTCATCCATTGCTGAAATGTGTCGCCAATTGAAGGGGTACTCAAATCTAAGGGTACACTAGAACCCTTATAATTTTTAACATGTTCATTTCCATGACTTATATTTATAATTCAGATCTCCTAATTAAAGAGCTCTGATTTTATTGTTTCTTCACTGTATTGGAGAAGAAGTTTCTATTAGATAGCAGCTGCGAAACGCAGTTGAGTAAAACGTAACTAGCATGTTAATATTCCTTCTCAAAATATTTATGAGATTAAAAAAATTATAAGATTCCTATTTTCATGACAATACCCACTTTAATGAATCAAATTATATTTTTCTCAATCACTGAAATATAATAAGAATTTGTAGATTGAGAGGCAAGTTTCAACCATTGAAAGAGTTGATATATCTATTATAAATAAATTTTTTAAATTAGTTAAAGGAAATATTTAATCTTGTATATACACTGACATTTTCTAACTAAAAATATAAAGAAAAAAACATTCTATTAAATATACATCATTAAAGCAAACAAAATTTATTTACAAATCATTGTACATATTTACTATATACAATACATATATCACAAAAAGTCACAAAGATTTGCATTGTTGGGAATATTTTCTAAGAGTTTCTAGAAATATGCTGCTGAAGTATCTTGATGCCTGAAAGAAACAAATTTTTTTAGAAATCCTCATAATCAGAAAAATTATAATTTCTCAAATGTGATGTAGTTATGTACTCCTACTTTTTTCTTTATTTTATTTGATTTCTGACACAAAAATAAGTGTTATATCCAAATGGTTTTGCATTGTAGCTTATTTTTAATAATATTTACATTATTAAGAGCTTTATTGAGTTTTGTCTGAAGAATTCTGAAATGAGAGATATTAAATGTTTTTCTGTTGACTAAAATATTGCCTTTAAAAAAAATGAACTGCAACAAGAGTAATATATTGCAACTGCATTCATTATATCATGGAGCAAAATTTTAAATTTCTAGTAGTAATTTAACTGTTTTTGGTTTAACCACTTTGAAAGACTAATTATGCCACTAAGGGTTATTGAATACTCAGTTATTGAACAATTAAGAACTGTATTTAGATTGTAACAGCTCGTCGACAGAATCATATCTTTAGAATCTGATTAAATTACAAATCTCTGACTTGCACTATAGGAAAATTTGAAGAAGGAATTGTGCTCTCATTATCATAATCTTAAAGTTAAAAATTCCGAGTTCTTACTCAAAATAGCACTCCTATTTTCAAACTAAGTTTTTAACCTAACTGAAAAAAAATAAAAGGTAATCTGCATTATAATTAAAAAAATATTTTTATACAAATAAATTCTTCATCATTGAGGAAAAAAAATGAAAATGACTTATAAAAGAATATATTTTAGAAATTAGAGTTTCAATTAGATGGTAGACTAAACAAAATAATTATTAATTATTCTTCAAACAAAATTAGTTTTTCAAAAGTAATATAATATAATAAATTAAATTATATTATTAATTATTGTTCATAAAAATCAATCTAACAGAAGAGGAAATAAATTAACATGTATATAAAATAAATAATTTTCTGGTAAAGTAGCACTTTAATTTTAGTTATACATCTAAATTCAGTAATTTAATATATTCATAAACAAAAGAGTGCAGAGTTAAGTAAAAGATAAAATAAAAATATTACATTTTTTAATTAAATTTTTTGATTAATTATGTAAAATTTTAATAATTTAGATGAAAATTTACTTTTTCAACTCTTAATCCATAATTAAAAGTAAATAATCATGTTATTGTTCTTTATTTTAAACCATAATAATAGGATTGTTGTGGATGAAATAATTATTCTATAACTTATTATATGGTTTTTGCAAAAATCTACCAGTTTTAATAACAGTAACAGAAAATTTGTTGATATTTAACAAAAGGTGACTTTTGTAAATAAGAATTCCACCACAGTGAAAAATACTTACTGCATTCCTTCAGTTTTTTGTATATTTATTTGCACTAATGAATTTTTTTATTGAAAATTTGTGTAGCTTTTTTTTATTACCTTTTTTATTAGTAATCAGTTGGAAAAATTTAAACTCTTTCTACTTTTTTACTCTATAAATTAAAATTTGTCATTTAGAATACTTTTACCTTAAAATAAAATAAAGCCAAAAATTTGCATCATAAAATAATTTAAAAAGAATATATAAGATTTCAGAATATATAAGTTTATAAAAGATTTCATTAGAAAAAATAATTAAACAAATTTAAAACTAATGTAGAGTCTTTTGATAATGTTTGCTGTTTTTAATTAGAAATGTGGATATTTTGGGTTCATTAAATAAGATATTAAAGAAAACGTAATTTCAGGAAAGTTAGTACCTTACACCTCATTGTCTGGAATGATGCGTAGTCTGCATTTTACCGGATAAATATTTATAATCTCGAGTGCTAGAGCCACCCGGCATGTTCAGGTTGGTCGGGGCTTTGTCTCTTGAGTTGAAAGGTTCAGGCACATTACTTTGCATCACAGAATACAGACTTACATTATTTTCGGCGCGGTAAGCTTTCATGTGTTCTTCTTCAGCTTGTGTAGAGGTAGAATCTGTTTTCTTAACTCGTTCGTTTCCAGCCGCCTGTTCGGACGTTTCTTGCACATTGTTTTGCATGATTTCCTTTGCTCTACCCGGGCAAAATTCGACATCTTTCGCTGTGTAATAAGAAGTTTGGGGATCGCTAAACATTCTTTCTGCTCTCGCCTCATCAGAAGTTTTGGAATATGAGCATTTTGATACCAGCAAAGCTGAAGTTCTAGTTTCGTTTTTAGCTAGCAGAGAAGCGAAACGAAATACGGAAGATCGCAACATTTTGAATATTTTTTTTAAACGTACAGTTTTGGGAAATGATTTTATGCCCGCTGCTTGACTCGGCAAGGTTTTGTTTGTATACGAAGCAGAAACGAGGAAACCAGAATTCACAGCTTTCGGAAGGTTTGGCGATTTCGGAGGTTGCCATAGACATGCTAAATTGCACGTGAGATGCACCTGAAGTTCAGGGGCACTGCCTTATTATAGGAGTGGCAGATGGACCGGTTAGTATAATCGGCTTCTCAGGGAAATAAATGTTGCCTCAAGGAAAACTTGTTTTCATTTGTTTTGATGGATATTATTAATGCAGTGATTGCTGTCAGAGCCACTCGGAATCTCTTAAGTCGAACTCATGGACCGGTTTAAATCTGTTCTTAGACATTTTAAGGGGCCCTTTTCAGTTATTCAATTAAATGGTATATATTTCTATTGAATTTAATAATTTACCCAAGTAGTTTTTGAATAATATATACTTAGGCGTGTTAAAATAACAAAGAATTTAATTATGGATCATTCTGAAAAGAGTGATGTGAATGACTCGAATGAAAAAAAGGAAAGCAACAGTTTTTATAGAGTTTTAACATATAAATCAATCATCTGTAAAAAAGAGCTTTGTTAATGAATTTGCAATCATATAAAAAGACTCGAGAATAATTTTTAAAATTTAAATGGTACTTGATTTTAATTTGTTTTACTTTGAAATCAAAATTCGAAATTAATTTAATTTAACAATACTGAAGAAACATTTAAAATTGATAAAATTTTTATTTCATAATAATAATTAAAAATATGCTGCAAATATTGTATAAAAATATTTTTAAAAAAGTTGGAAAAAATGTGAAGGTAACTAAATAATCAAAAAAATAACTTTTTTAGTTAAATAGTAAATTTATTTTTATTGCTAAAAAAACAAAATAAATTTTCTTAATTATCAAAAATTTCGGGGAAATAAACACACACACCCCATTCCGAGGTACATATTCTTTTTCCTCCAAACTGTAAATTATACCAAATTGATAATTATAATAATATCCAAATACCAGTCTATAATTATACCAAATTTGATAACTCTTGGTGAAACCATTACTTATATTCATAATCAGATCCAAATATATGCTCATATTTTAATTTACAAATTTTTTCTTAAAAAAGGTTTTTTAATGATAAGCTACTAATGACAGCGACATCATTTGAAAGATCCATAATCTTAAGACATGTCATAATTTCAAATAATACAAAATATTAGTGAAAAAATATGAATGCATGTATACAAAAATATTTTGAACCTAAATCATGTCGATAAATAAACATACCCTAAACAGCAAACCAAATAATTTCTTCTACTATTTCAGAATTAAACGATTAAAATGAAATCCGCTATGCATATTTCAACATATCATATCAGAACATTTCTTAAACGGCCAGGCACCACGTGCAAGTTAAATTATATTCTTATTCATTTTAATTATTTCATTGAATGAGTCACTTTAGTTTTGCAAACGATCCAAAAAGAAAAAAAAATCTTTGTCTCACATTTATTGATTAAAGAAATATTACATTTCTCTATTTATTTCATTTCAAATAATCACGTGCTCAAAAGGGTATTTTTCTAGGTTTTATTAGCTGTAGTAACTAAATTATTTTTTAAATCAGGGCTTTTGTAAATGCAATGGCAACGCGTTATTAAAAACTAATTTTTTTGAGATGCTCGTGCAGATAATAAAATTTCAATTTTTCACCTACGAATTTTTGTTGACGCCAAAAACCCCATCCCAAAAACATCATCATGATCTTACATGATAATAATAGAAATTATTTCAAATAATTTCGCCTTTATCAATCTTGTTATGCTTTTCATATTTTTAATCAAAACTGAATTTTTCTAACTTTTTAAAGAGTAATAAAGTATTTTGAGCCGGCTTTCTGGCTTAGGGGTATCGCCCCTTCCACGACAGCTGAGCGTCCCGGGTTCAGGCATGGTTGTTCTTCTGTGTCATATCTGTAAGTTGTATGAATGTGCCCCCTGTAAAAAAGGGCTGTACAAGAGACTGTGATGAGTGTGTAGCTAAGTCGTACGCTGATGCCTCGGCGGAGCTTGTCTATGGCAAGTGCCACTAATAACAACAACAACAGTATTTTCAAGGCGACACATTTTTTTTTTCAATAGCAACGTCAAAAGGTGAAAACGCTTGAGTTCAAATATTCCATTAAGTCATCATACGCTGCCAGAACAAACTTTAAGAGTATTTTTTTTAATTATTAGATATAAATTTGATGCACTGAATAATTTTATAAAACTGTGTACTTTTTGATTTCTCAACATTAAAAAAAAGGAATGTTTTTCCCGAAACTTTCTTACATACTATCTTTTAAAGGTCATTTCTGTGTTCCCACTCTTAAAATTATGGATTTCAGTTAAAGCAACAAATGCCTTACATAGCATTGGCAAACAATGGTTACAAAAATATTAAATTTTGGCGAGACTTTGGCTTTTTTGCTAAATCTATTGTGATTCATGACTAGTTTTTTTGAATATTAATCCCTGATACTTAGAAATAGGTATCCGATAGTCGTACCTGCGTTTTAAGAGCATTTTTATAATCTATTAAAACTAAAATTTGATACATAACTATAATTATAGTCAAAAAACAAATATAAAATTTCATACATATATACAAGTTATTCCAACTTCTTGGCTTTGGGGAAGCGAGTCTTTCCCGTAATCCAGGCTTCGCAGGTTCGGGCATGGTTTGTTTTTCCTTTGATTTCTACCCGTGAGGTATGTGAAAGAGCCTCCTTACAAAAAGTGGTTGTGCAAGCGAATATGTGTGTGTCATCTTCCTATGGAAGAGTGAATGAAATGCATGAATGAAGCCCGCCCCATAAAAAGAGTTGTAATGCTTGCATAGCTAAGAACTAATCTCGGCCCTAGATGGCACTATTGAAAACAAGAGGCACTCTCTCGGCTTAAAATTGCTGGATTCGGCAGTGGGCTCGTCTGTGAAAAGTGCCATAAGAAACTACTTCTACTAAGTCATTGCATTTTTGAATTATTGTATTTAAATACTTGTCAAAGTAGAACAAATAGAAAGAACTTTTTGATGCATTTGTTTCCAAATTGGACATATATTAAAATTTTTTAAAGATAAATATGTGTTCCTGTTTTCTAGTTATTTTATTAACATATGTTTGGACAACCGGGCTTATGTTCGAATAATCTCTGAATGGATTTTGCTCAAAATTTAACAGAAGCGCAAATCATTTTTTAAATATAACACAGAGGGAGAGAGAGACATAATACCAAATACATGCGTTCAGAACTTGGATTGGTCTTTCTCAAATTCGGAGTTTTGTTAAAATCTGGAGTTTGAAATTTGATGGATTACAATTTTTTAAAATATATTTTATGTATGTGAAAATAAAAAAAAATCTTACTATTAAATACTTACCTTTTATCGGACAGTGTTATATTCCAACCATTTTTGAATTTGAATTGTGATGCGTTAACAATTAAATATGCGATATGACGAATAAAGCAATTAGATGTTACAAATCTTTTCATTTAACTTTTTAGTAATTTACTACGTGAGATTTATTCATTACAAACCGCCTATGGAAAGTATTCACAGGGATTAAAAGTCCAACAAAAAATGTTTTAAATTTCTAATTTTGATAGATATCTAACTTGTACTGTTTTAAAAATATCTGTCTATCTTCATACATACATCATACTGGCTATTTTAATACATAAAATTATATCATAAAAAAAGAACACCAGCGTTTGAAAATACTTTGACATTAAATTTTTTTTTTCCACTAATACACATTTCTGAATTTTAATCTTTATTGTAAGTACAACAAATTTTCAAAAACTTCATTTTATGCACTTTATGGAGAAACCTACTGATCATAGAAGGTAAATCTTTATAACATAATCATCTGCGATTGGAAAAAATTCTGGATGAAATATGGCAACAACAATAAAAACGATTTGAGTTTAACTTCATCAATGAAATATATTATTGCGAAATATGGTTAAAATATTTTTAAAAATAGAAAAAAAAATGCATTCTAAAAATTTAATATAACTCAAGACATAATTGTTTAAAATTAAGATGATATAAAATTTATTTACGAGATATAATATTTACGAAAATCATAGTAAAAAATTAAAAAAAAATTGCTTGATTTTTAATTTATTGAAATTTTGATTGAAAATTCAATGATTTGGCTGTGACCAATACTTTTCTCCGAAGTATTCACATATGCGCCAAGTTTCGTAGTTCAGTTCAAGTAATAAAAAGTATATGGCGCCAATACACTGAAAGAGATACTAGCGCTTTCATCTTTATTATTAGAAGAAATTATAAATAATAAAATATATTAATGAAGTCTTAATATAATGTAAGAATGAACGCTTTTTTTATTATATTGCAGATATGTTTGTCAGCATGTGTTAAGATAGGGAACCCCTGGCAGGAAGAATCTGAAAATTACAATTTTGGAAAAGTAAATAAATTTGTATTGAAACAGATTCTAAAAGATACCTGAATTAATGTTCTAAAAATAGAATAATTAATATGCAGTATTTTTTAGGTATTTTATACAGATTTAATTTTACTAATTAGTCAAACGATTATAACTTAAAAAATATTAAAACACAAGTTTTTTTATTATTGTAACATCAATAATAAACAAATGTTTTTAAGCTCTAGAATCACGATAATAAAAAGAAAATTGATTATAAATTTCCAAATTTTTAAATGTTAAAAAAATGGAGTTGAATAAAAGTGTACAATAAAAATCTGCAATTTGTCTGTATCACTGGATCACAACTACTTTACAATAATGTTTTCAACTACATTAAATTTAGATTAATATTAATTAGAAAGTTTGGCTTGTATAGATAATACTTTTAAAAAGTCTATTTTTGATGAGAATTTTACAACTCGACTGATTTTCTCCCCTCAGAATTGCGTTATTGAATTCCTAATCTATTCATCAAAATTACTATATGTAATACAATTCCTTTACATAAAAACTTTTATTAACTTTTTTTATCTCATCACTTTTTATATAATAGTAAGAATACAAATACATCAGCAGTTATTATTTCCAGAATGTATTGATATGTTCAAAATGAAATTTGTTACTGAATTATTTAGATTTCGCCAATCGATGATTAATTTCATAAATTCGCCAAACTGGCTACCTAAATGCAGACAAATGGCGTTTCATTGCACGTGACTTTACCTGTGGACATGTGATGGGTGAATGGTCTTTTGTTTACAGTTGCAGAGAAAGCAGCTGTAACAAGAGTCGAGTCCAGCATTTTACTCCTGTATTTTTAAGGCGCCCAATCCATTTTTGGTTCTAGTTTTATATAAAACAACAAAACAGAAATTTCCGCATTCCATTCGTGAACTAAAATTATTTTATGTTTCAAACTGAAACAAATTTGCATCAGAAAACTAAATTTAGAACAGTAATGGAGAAGTATTGGATCAGCAGAATATTTGTTATTCTATTGCGTATACTAAACGTTCCTTTCATTTTTCAATTCGAACTTCTTTTCTCAAATGAATTCTAATTTTTATTCTACTTACTGATGCTGTTTAAAAAATATTTTACAGAATGTAGAAATTTAAAAATGTTTTAAATTAATTAGCTACATTTTTCTTAATGATTTGCTTTTATTGTCGTTTTCATTTGAGAACGTCAAATTTTATTTCAATCATAGTCCTTTTTTTAATTTTTTTTAGAAATAAATATTTACTCCTTAAATTGTTTTTGCTGTAGGAATCATTTAAGCCTTTCATAGTTCTCAAAATGGAGAAAAGATTTATTGCATCCTGTTTTGAAGAAATCTTTTAGTCAATTGATTCAATACTTAAAATATTTTCTACGTTAGAGTTATTAGATTAATTCGGCAGACATTTTTTTCAGAATAAAAGGTAGAAAAAGGGAAGGGGGGGGAAAGGTATAGAAATGTATGTTACTTGAATAAATCTTTAAAGTTATGCCTTGATTTTGTGATTATAAAATATGATTGATTTGCACAGACAAATCATGTTCGAAAAATAAACATCATTGATAGACAACGCTATCCTTCTATATGTCGCTATGGAAAGGGTGTTGGTGGCGTATTCGGAGTACCAAGAAAAGAATTTGTGCTATTTCATTTGTAAATTCTTCTTTTCTTAGGTCTTTCAGAAATAAAGATGAAATTGGTAAATAGTCTCATTGACTATGACGGAACGTACCTTATTAGGGAGAATTTCTACTAAGGGCATATAAGTTCTTGCTAATGCCTTTTAAAATAAAATGCTGAACAGCATAGAAGTCACAATAATTTATCCAGCGATACACTTCGAATATTCATATATACAAATACAATTTTAAAATAAATTGATGTAGATTTTATATCCTGCCCTGTTGCATCATAATTTGCAATTTGTTTTATTTTCTCTGCTCCTGCAAAATAAACAAACAAAAAACTAATTAATTTAAAAAAACAAAGATAAAAGAAAAATTAAATCTTCTGTCTTAAATTTCATGTTATCATGTCAGAACATTATTTTTTTAAAGTCATTATTTGTCTTAATTAATTTAAGTTATTAACTAGTTTAAACTGGTTTGAATCAAGCACTAGTCTTCTCTCTCTCTCTCAGTTCTTCTAGCTAACAAACAAAATTTTGGAGTTCAACCGATTTTGAGATGAAATAACAGCTATGATGTGATAATTCTTTGTTAAAATTTTAAAAACGCATCTGCTGTCAATGAAAACAAATAATAAAGCAGTACCGGTAAAAGCAGTTAAAAATATTTTTTGCCCGTCAATTTCGGAGATATCAAAAGCTCCTAAACAAAACATCATGTTCTGATATGATAAAAAAAAAACTGGCAGGAATTTTTAGAATACTTGCAGTATAAACATGCCCGATAATAAGTCTTAGTTAAAATTCTCAGCCAGAAACATCTTCGAATATTTGTTCTGAATTGTGGAGCAACGTGCATGCACGTTTGATTATTAATGAATTATTCAAATCGGCACTAAGTATTTCATGAAGTGGAAGTCTTCATCTGTGGACGGATTACTAATAGTAGAACTAAACTTTGATTGTTGGCAACAGTGGTGAAATGATGGGGAGGGGAGGGTAAGGGGGGATGGATACTTCGGTCTACAATCTTAAAGAGCACCATTGCACAAAACGTCAGTGTGTTTTAAGTGAAGTATCATGAAGGGAACGTAGGTAATGCCATTCAAATTAGCACAAAATAAAAAAAAACGATATATTCACGATATTGTACAGCACTGACACTATTGAACAAAAGTCTGAAGGTATCGCACATTCGTGCCAATAGGGATACCTCTTATGCTATTGACATTTCCTAAATTGTGGACAACGTGAGACAGGGAATGGTGCGAACAACTTGTACACTGTGTCCCGGACGCCAGTTACCTTCGATACGCCATTGTATTCGCAGGTGTGATATTCAAGTATCTGTTCATCCCATTTATTGCTATAAATGAGAAATAAGGACCAATAGTATCACAGGAAATGAAGTTTGAAGAAATGCAAGGTTTGGAATATGTGCAGAAAAAGACGACATTGCTGTGTTTCAATGTATGCAAATTTACTTGAATATAAAAATAAAAACATTTTAAAAGAATAAATGCAAATAGTGTTTGAATGAACTCTAATCGTGTTTGGAAAGAAAACTATTTCTGAAAATAATTTCAAAGCATGTTTTAGATCGATAAATAATCAATGTAAAACTGTGCTGGCGTCCAAAGGGTATCAAGTCTTCTCCGAGATTTAGCGTCTCGGGTTCGAGTCCCTATTCAAGCATGATTGTTGTTGTGTTTGCTATCTGTAAGCTGTATGAATGTGCCCCCTCCCCCGTAAAAGGGTTCTGCGCAAGCGACAGTGATAAGTGAGTAGCTAATTTGTACTCTTCGACCTAGTTGGTGATACTTCAAAACAAGAGACGCTCCTTTCGGCTTATAACTCGCTAATACGTCAGCGAAGCTTATCGATGACAAGTGCCACTAACAACAACAACAACATATAAGATTGTATCATTTTTCACGTAGTAAACATAATATATTTTGGGAAGTTTTTGTAGCTAGATTATGTCATGGTACAACAATCAATAATTTAAATTCAAATAATAATTCTTTAAATATACAAATAATAATCAGTAACGTTTTACACATAAATTATCATGACAAGAAAAAATGGTATAATGTAACGAAAATAAGTATTAATGATTAAAGTTGAAGATAAATCTGGATGTCGATGATAAAATGATTTCGTGGCTATTCAACATCGGTCTTTGCTACATTTTGCACTTTTGTACGACGAATTAAATGTAACGTTAATAATAATTGATGTGACAATATAATTTTTTATCTTGTTCAACAAACGGTGGAATATTGTATTATGGCGAACTTAACTGGAAAAGTTCTTTGTTGAAAATGAGTAATGGAGTTTTTTGATAAAGCAAATATGAAATGCAGGAAAAAGAGAGGTAAGAGAACGATTTATCACCAGAGAAAAAAAAAATGTGGACATAATGTTTCATAAAAGAACTCGTCGAATATATATATTTTTATGGAAGGGAAATGACTAGAAAGAACATTTCAGAGGAACAGGATTTTAAGATTAATAGATTTACATTACAGCACTTTTAAATGCTTTTCAAGGGATCAACAAAAATAAAAAGAAATGAAATCAAAATTTATTTTAAAAAATGGAAAGATATCATCGAATAGATATTTTTTATGGATGGAAAAACTGATACAAATTCAATGTAACTAATGCACGTTTAATTAAAAAAATAAACCTCTACAGATAAAAATCTGAGTACTTGTATTCACAACCTTACTCAGGATCCATAATTTTATGTTGAGAGAAATAACACTTTTACCAAGAAATGTACCAAAAAGTCTTTAGAGAACTCCCCCCCCCAGCTCTTTTTCTATTAATTCTCATAATCACCTGGCATCCAGAGGTTGTTAATGATTCCATTTTTCGCACTAAAATTGAGCAGTGGATTTCAAACTGAAGTCAGCACGCACATATGACAATTGTAGGCACCAACTTACTTGAAAATGAGTTCTTCTTTCCAAAAATGTGGAATTCTTTAGAGGCACACCAACAAATATCAATGGTCATATGTTGTTTAAATCGAACTTATAATCATTACTTAGAATGATAAAGTAAACCAGTGAGATTGGTCCCTCCAAAACTTTTTTCATATACTCACTAATAAAATTTTATACTTTTCTCCATGCATAAAAATTGTGAACTTTGTGTAAGGTCATGAATGTCACGAGTGCTCATATATTTTTCATTTATGAGCTTTTCACGCTTCGTAGAGTAATGAAAAAAAACCCCAATATGTATTCTATACATTAAATAGGACGACATTGCTGCCATGAGGGTTTAGGTGTAGCGGAGAGCGCTAGGCCCGAACTCCCAATCTTATGGTTCGTAGTCCAGTAACAAATCCGTTGGGCCAAAAGTGTACTTCAGTTCGAGGGATGTTGGCTGGCTTATACGTGAGGCAATCACCACAAGGGTGTAGATGTAGAGTGTCACTCAGGAGCGTTCTGTGAAGAAAATTAAGTGCGTCGAATTATTTATGTATGTACGTATACGAGAAAGAAAAAAATATCTAATTCTTTTGGATTTAGAAAACTTTAAAAATCAAGAATCATTAAACTTTTTTAAGGATTATAATACTTTCTCTATATTTACAAGAAAATTAATACTAACATAGAGTTTTGGCAGGTTTGCTTCATTTTTATTAATTAAGTTAAAAGTAATGGAGCAGAACGGTAAATTATTTATCAGTAAGTTTTTTTTTTTCATTTCACTAAAGAATCTAATTAAGGAAATTTTTTGAAAACATCTAAGTTTTAACATTTTATTTTACCAAAAATTGATAAATTAATGAAACTTTCAGTTTCTGGAAGATGCATTTAATACATTAATATACTCCCGAAATTTGTTTTAGAACGTGTTTACTGTTGTTTTGAAGCAAGGAAAATAATTTTAAGCATAAAAGTAGCATTTCAAATTTAAATTTTGTTTCCAAACGTTCTCAAAAATTGTATTTTAAAAAATTGGTAAGGTTGTGAAATGTACATTTTACTTTCTCATATAAGTAATATAGAGAAAGCATTGTATTCTTTAAAAAATTTGAACACGAAATTTTGATGAATCTCCATGCTTAAGACCTATCTCAGTGTAAAAAACACATGTTTAGAAAATGTCCGTCTGTCTATGTTAAAGATAACTAAAAAACGGTGTGGGCTAGACTACTGAAATTAGTCTTACGATCTTTACACTAAATTTGTAAATATCTATGAAATTTTGAGTAAAATCTGATCAGAAGAAGTCCATCTGTCCCATATTTCGAATATAAGTTATCACGATGATTATAAAACGATGAGAGATTGACAAATAAAATCTGGTACACAGATTTAGCATCCATAGCTAGACATCTATCAAGTTTTCAGCTATATTCAACCGTGGGTTGAGTGTCTGTCTATCTGTACTTTCAGAAACAATATAAAAGCGATAATTCAAAACCAAAATGACATAAATATTTCAAATTTGGTGCACGATTTTGTGACTACAAATGCAGTTTAGTGTCCTGCTTTTGTTTAAATCGGCCGAGAAAAACAAGTTTAAAATAAAAATTCTATTTTTGGATACTATTATGAGCATGCTATAGATTAATCGTCAAAAATGTCGCCAAACATCACACTGTAGATTCAGTAAAATGTTAAATTCACGCCAAAAACTATTTTTTAATTGTTGTACGCCAATGCCAAGTAGGTGTCCTCTGGCATGAGAAATTTATTAGAGAGTATGTGTGAAAGTTTTGTGGACACCATTTAAAACTGGTTTATTTGGAATTAACGCCACGTAATGCAAATTTTATAGTGCGGCAAGCTACAGATTAAATGAGAGCAACTGTGTAGATGTCTTCGCTTGCATCCTTGAAAGCCAGCTGATTAGCTCTTTTTCACGCTCTCAATAGTTAAATAAACACCATGAAATACTGAGTCATCATTAAATGTTTTGAAACCAGTGAAAGAGATTTAAAGATTCTTTCATAGAGAGATGGCAATTAAAAAGTTATTACTGAATATACCAAACCTTTTTAAAAAATAGAAATATAATTCGTATTTTGTCATTTGGATATTTGATATTTATTGGTTATTTTGCTTTTCTTTAAAAAATTGCATTGACTAAAAAAAAAGATTTTATTAGAAAATCAAAAATGTATGTTTTTGTGCTTATTTCTTAATTTGATATGCTCTTATTGGGAACTATTAGATAATATTTTAATGCAGAATTTTGTATTTATTTCCAATACTTGAATAAAAATATTGAGTATGGTAGTGGAAAATTTTGTTATTATAATTTATATAATATCAAATAAACACTATTTTTTTTTCATTTATTTCACGAAAATTAAGCAATTTATTTTCAAAAATAATAACTTGAAAAATAACGAATAACCTAATGTTATCATGTCTTTTGAAATTTACTTGATTGAAATGTAACTTAGCAAAATCAAGTAAATGAAATGTGATAGATGTATTTTGATGCCACTTTTAAAAACGTATTTAAATGGATATCGAGTTTTTAAAATTCAAATTTGAACCAATTTAAATGCTCTAAATGAGATTTCTTTAAGCACAATAATTAATTTTAGAAAATTGTAAATGCAAAATAAAATTAATGAATACTATCTAAAACTTAAATTTATTTAAGTGGCCCAAATGACCCGTTTTTGGAATGAAAAATAAATATAATAATTAATAAAGAAGTAATAACTACTATATATAACTAAATAAAAGTAGTTTTTATAATGCAGAGCACTTTCATAAATTTTTTAACTGCATTACCATTTTATTGAAATTGAAAATTTGAATGAAATTACTTCCTTTATTTTCTTTTATACTTAATCCGTGTCATAGTAATCTGGTGAATAGGTTTTCAGGACCGCAGGATTTCATGTCCAAAACTTCCAAGTTTTATGAACAACAGCTGCCGTCCAAGAAAAACTTGCGGAAACTAAATTAACCAATTCGAAATATCCTCCAGTTGATGTGGTGTGAAAACAGGATATGAATGAGCTACCTCAGGTGCACTCCTAATTATCTACTCTTATTTTAGAATTGCAAGACCCGAACCAAAGGAACATTTTAAAATGGAACGTTAATACAACTAAATTAATGCACTTCTAATAAATAATAGAATTTTTTCTTTGTCAAAAGGAGTGTTTTTTAATGGCATAGTTCTGCAGCGATAAAAATTAGTGTTAGAAATATAACAGAACTGCTGATCTACTTTATATTATTATTGGTTTATTATTTTTTGAAAAAGTGTTTATCTTTTTTTTCTTTCACATTCTTACTTTTTTCTCTGATTGTGAAGAATTTTTTCAAATTTAAATGTTATTTTTACCAATTCCATTATTTTTTTTGTCCAAATGCCAAACGTATCACAATGTTTAAATCACTTATATCCTTCGTGCGCTTCAACCAATGCTAATGTTAATTTGATGCCTACAGATATTTTTATTTTTAATGTATTGAGTAAATGAAAATATTTAATAAGCACGTACTTTCATAAAAGATTGTTTTTTCACATTATTTGTTGCAATTTATTTAATTACTAGCCGCCTTTGGCGACCAGTCGGTTCGCCAATATTAATGCCGACTAAAGGGTTAAATCATTTTTTTTTTATATAACTTGGTCCCATAATATTTTTTTCAGAAAAATATTTTTAAGCTTCAAATTTCGATAATCATGTAATTCATTTATACTATTATGTAGGTCTTAAGCATTCCTATCTTTGAACTCCACATCTTTCTCTATTTTTCTATCAGTGCACGTAAAATTCAGTTTTAAATTAAAGTGGAAATGATGGAAGTGCACTTAATATAAAGAAATTTTTTCTCAATCCAAGCACGTCTTTAAATAAAACTAAGAACTGAAAACAAAGAGTCCGACATTGAAAATAATGTTCAATACAGAAATTAAAACATTGTAATTTTTTTATAATTTATAAGATCTCAAGGAATTATTCAGCAAAAATTTCACAGGTTAATTGAAACCTTCAGTTTTTAATTTTATTTTTAGATGTATATAAATGCTCTCAATAATAACATATTTTTAGGTTTATAAATATATATAAAAAAATTGGTTTAAATTACTTTGGTCTTATGCATTCATATTTGTAAAATATTTTTAATATTTCAACTTCTAAATAGATGAATAAACATTTCTATCATCTTCAAATCTGGCTGATTTATTCAGTACTGAATATTGCAAGTTTAGAACAATCATCCTTATCATAATCTACACCAATTATTCTAGAGTAACTCTGATTGGCTTCTTTGATATCTTAATAAAGTGATCTAAAATCGCCAGTTTTTATCAAATAGTTATATTGAAATGTTCATAGATCGATCAGCTTTGATGATTGATTTAGTTGATTGGAGTGCCTGTTTTTTATTTTAAGGACTTATTGGCTCAAGAATATTTTGTTAAGTATGATTCACAGAGCAAATAATATATGAGAAAAATTAATTCATCAACATTTTTCCCCTCTATCTACTAATTATATATTTCACTTAGACCATTGTTAAGAAATTTATGTCTCTCCCCAAAAAATCAAGAAATTAGATGTTGGGCTCCGATTACAGAAGATGCCTTGTAGATGTTAAGCCATATTTGCCTTAAATAAAACTGTTTAATTGGATTAGTAATATATGTATAGTATGATAAGTAATATATGTATAGTAATATAGTATGATATAAAATATCATAGAAAACGTTTCCATCCATTTATTTTCCAAAAATTTCATGTTTCATATTTGTTTCATTTTATACAGACACGTGCCGAAAATGACATTCTTATATGTTTAATTTGGAATGATAGTTGACTTATTTTTTCTCGTGAGAGAACATGATATTGTTTTGGTTAGAAAGTTTTGATGTCTCCGAAATATGCGGATAAAAATAGTTTTATATGCTTTTACAAATTGTGCATTGTTAATTATTACGTATGCTTGTTTGAAAGAAGATGCGTTTTCTAATAGCTGACCTACTTTTACCAGCATAGCTTTAATATTACGTATGCTTCGATGAAAGCAGTTACGTTTTTATTTCGCATGATTCATTAAAATGCGAAGATAAATTACAACCACGAAGACGAATTCTTTGATTTGCACAAAATATCTTCTTCTCATAAGTAAAAGTAATAATTCAAAACATGTCTTATTGTTTTAAAAATTAAAAAAAAAGAATGGAAAAATATTTTACTACTAATTATCAATTGCTTTTTGTCCGTCGTTTCTTTCAAATGACGTCATTTTCAAAGTTCGTTTAAGATTTATTGCTTTTAAATAATTAATCTCGCTCTCAGAAAATTATCGTTTGGTGATTTTCTAAAAATTCTTTTTCTGTTTTAACTGCCACACTTTTGTAATATATTTTTATTTAGTATTTTTATTTATTTTAATTTTTTAAGTGAGTTAATAATTTTGATATTGCAAACGATTAAGAAAAATTTTCTTTTGCATTTACGGTTTAAAAAATATCACATTTACTATTTATTTCATTTCATATAATCTCGTGATTAAAATTATATTTTTCTGTTTTATTTTTGGTAGCAATTAACTTTTTTTTTTTAATCAGAACTTCTGAAAATGTGATGGCAACATTTTATTAAAAGCTAATTTTTTTAGATCCTCGAGAAGATAAAATTTTATTTTTATTTTTTTCAAAATAAATTGTTGAAAAAAATACTCTTAAATTAAATGTTTAAAAATTCATTAAAAATAGAGTTTTAATATATAAATCAAAACATTAGTATCATTGAAAAGCTAATTTTTTGAGCTTTAACTTGATGCAAAAATCAATTTTGTGCTGTAATATTTTCGGAAGTTATAGCAAAAAAACGTCAAAATTTGGCTTATTTTTTAATTAACTAAAATTTTAATTAAAAATTTAAAAAAGGGCCCCGAGGTGCACATTCCCGGCACCCAAGGTATACATATACCAAATTTGGTAGCTGTAGATCGAACGGCCTGGCCTGTACATCGCCAACAGACACACACACACACATTGTGCTTTATTATAAGTAAAGATTTGACCATATTTAGTTTCACTTTTTAATATTTTAAAAAAATTATGGGTAATTTAGGATACCTTTGTAGTGATTATGTTTTTTTATGATAAGACATATTAATGATATTGATGCTTAAAGTATTAAAAGTTTATGAGAAATAACCTTTCATATTTTCCCTTACTTTTTAAAAAACTATAAAGGTTTTTGTCAACTTTATTTATATTTGGCTACGAGAATGAATATGAGAGAGTATATTAATAAAGGGTATTTTATAGTATTATTTCTGCAGAAATATTGATGACATTTTCACGATTTTTTAAAAATATTTGGGGAATTTTAGCCATAAGCTAGATGCTACCTTGATCATTATTAGAAAGGTATTAAAAACTTTATCATTTAAATATACTTATTTAGTTGAATATATGAGAAAAGATTTTTTCAATCTTTTTTATATTTGAACTTTTTATTCTTCTCTTCAAGAGATTTATATACAGTTTTATGTCAGCCACACTTTTATTATAAATATTCAAAATAATTTTATATGTTTTGTTTTTCATATTTAGAGACAAATTTCTGATTTATGTTTAAGTATCGTTCTCTAAAATATTCAGACATATGGATCAAAACTAAGAAGAGATTGTTTATTTTAATATATCCAATAAAATACGAATCTATTTAAACAATTAGCAATAAATCTCTTTAAAAAATTAAATGTTAGGGGACGTAAATAGTTTCTACAAAGAAAGTACGATGATATGGGAAGAGGTGCAACATTCATTTTTGTTTAAAAATAAAATATATTCGCTATTATAATACTATTCTTTCTCAGATGCAATAAAGATTACTACACTGCAAACTGCGAACTTTTTTTTTTTTATCATTTCGTTATTTGAGAAGGATAATTATAAAATACTGAGAGAGATGCTTCCAAATATCAAAACCATCGAAATTAGACATTTAAATTTGAAATATAAATTCATCAGGATTTCCAAATTATTACGCGTTTTGAAAATTTCATTGGTGTTTGAAAAACTACTAATTAGTTTATCGAGATGAAATGTTATACAATACAAGAATAGACTTAACATTTAGAGAAAGATTTTATATTATTAAATGATTTCATTTCTGCTTTTGTCTGATAGATGGCGCCAGGAGTTAGACACTTCTTTTGGCAGCATTCCGTTACCCCTTTATTAACCCTTGAGCCTGTTAATGGTTCTTAACTAGGATGAAAGAATGCCTAACATGTGAAAATCTTCGACATTCAAATGTTTTGCTTTTATAATGGTAATTTTATTTGTTCATCACTAAGTAATTCTATCTATTTATCAATAAGTTTTCTACGTTAAAAGAAATTATAGAAATCTTAATAAATATTTTTAGCTTTTATTATCTATCAGTAATAATTAATATTACTTATAAATCGTCAATTTTAATAAATGGAATTAACTATTATCAATCACTAGTATGACTCATTTTCCATCTTGTTAACTTATGAATATGAAAAACAAGACACGATTTTAAGTTTTTTAAATTTAAAGTATTTTTAAATTTCAGCCAGAATACTGTTGCTATAATTATTTCATGAACAGAAAGGAGGCGATGTAGTGTCGATTTTTATAAATAAAATCAAGTTTGACTTATCGTTGGTTGTTCTTTTTGCCAACGCAAAACGAAGGACTGAAGTTAAAAGTTTAAAAACAAAAACTCATGAATCTTGTAAAATCTGCTAAATTGTTTTGAATGTTAAGATATAACATTTATTTATTTAAAGAAAGTACGCTGTGATATCTAGGGCCCGATCTAGCCTAGTTGGGGCCCGAGGTGAAAACTTTTTCGTGGCTCTCTCTGCTTTACTACTTTAGTAATGAAGAACATTCATTATAGAAGGAACAGTAACATAAAATTTCTTTCTGCTTTGGGCCCCCCTCCTCCACTTATGTGGGGCCCCGGGTCAACTGCACCGTATGCCCCTGACTTAATCGGGCCTGGTGATATTAGCTAAAAGTCAAAGAAAATCACTAAGAAACATTGTATTCTCAAAAACATTCCATTTATAAAATAAAATTAAAAATAAGCAGAACGAAAAAGTGGAATTTTTTTTCTACGAAAATAACCAAAAAATCTTCCTACATACCGGAATTGTATTTTATTTTTTACTTTTTAAAATTTTGTATCAGATCACTATTTCACTTTAAAAAAGTCATTTAAGAAAATTAATTCCGAAACAACACAGCATACATTACAACAAAAAAATCGTCCAATAAAAAAAAAGTAACATTTTGGCTGATATACAAGTTAAAAAACGATAGAGTATGTGGATGGGACTAAAGATTCAAGAGATAACTTTTAAGAAAAAAGGATGAACTATAAATTTTACTTTTTTGAGAAACACATTTCTTTCACGGAAAAAAAAAGAGAAGAAAGACGAAAACATCTCAGTGGAATATTTTTCTTATAAAAAATCATCGAAAATCCTGAACGCAGTTCCTTTTTTTCCGATATATTTGCTTCAACAGCTAATTTACTTTTTATTTCCATATGAATCTGCGGGCTGTCACCATCTATTCAGTGGATCAAGCTTACACGAGCGACTAGATTTAAAAATCTCATCTTTTATGCTTCAGCAAAAATCAAACTTTTCGCAGATAGTTACTGAACACTACATTTCACAAAGTAACGAAGTAACGTTTTTTTTTTTTTTTTTTTTTTTTTTTTTTTTTTTTTTAAAAAGGGGCCTTCATACAAAGTTTATCAGAATTTTCAGCTTCAAACTCGACCATCGAAAATTCTAACAAGCCAAGAGAAGCTCATTACCATAATGGCACCCGTTGGTCCCTTGACAAATGGATGGGGACAAGCAGAAAGAACCCAATAGTTACTTGTTCGAAGCCCCCTTTCACCAAACCGCTAATTCGTTTGGCGAGTTTTTGGAAAAATGTTCGTTTGTGGAACGTGTATTCGCAGAGATAAGTGTTTCTATTTGATTTAAGAGGATTTGGAATTCTCTCAGAGTAAATGTTCCAAACGAGGCTAATAAATTCTTTTCGTTTGAATGGATTTTGGAAAATGTGTGCATGTGTGAAAATGGTAGCTACTCCCTGCAGAATATTTGTAAGATGTGTTTGGAATGAGAGTTTTGTTTTATTAATAAATAAAGATGGTACTAGATTTTTCGCTATATTAGAAAACAAACAAACAAGCAAGGATAGAGCCTTCAAACATCCGAATAATAATAAAAAATAGAGAATTGTATTGATTTAGTTATACATAAATTAGGGTAAACCTCCAAAAATAGAAAAAAAGCAGGAAAAAATTGAATTTTAATTCATCAAAATAAATTGAACAAAGTAATGCAAACTTTAAAATCTCTATTGCAATAAAAAAGAATGTGTCTTGTGTGGTGGTGGTGGTAAAAGAACCTGTCTGTGCTACTTTTGTTTCACCTAGAGCTATAAAACTAACACCAAATATTCTTTGGAGGATTGAGATGGGTATTAGAGAAATATCTTCTTGTAATTTTTATTAAAGATTTAATAAATTAAGAAAGAATATATATTTATAAACTTTATCAAGAATATTTTATTGTTAACGATATTTACAAAATTAAAATCCTACTGACTTAAAACAAATGACTGTGATTTACCCAGCAGATATAAAGATAAACATGTGATAATGATTCATGATATTTATAGAAGTAATAAAAGAAGGTACAATATTCGCATATTCAGTACACTAAAAACTTTAAATTATATTATTAATTATCATAGAAATAAGAAGTAACTCTAAAAACATGCAAAATGTAACTCATAATTTCCCTGTGTGGTATTTAAAAAAAATTATCACCCACGCAGACTGTAATAAGCCAGTAGGAAAATCAATAGCAAACACATATTTCATACATGCATCACTTAAAACAAGAGCGGCGATTGATTACATAAATCAGCAAAAATTATAATTATAAATAGTTCACTTAGTAGCAAAAAGCATGAAAATTCCTTCGAACTCCAAAGGTAAATATTAAAAGTATAATAGAACAGTTACTAAATAAAAGCCAAAACGTTGCATTAATTTAACAGGAAATACACACTAAGCAAAAAGAAATGTATCGAAAGTGTCACAAAGAGAATTTTAAACATAATACGAATTATTCAGATAACTAAAAATGCAGACAAAAATTATTAAAAAAATTTAAATATATTAAAACACATTTAGAACAATAAAAATTATGAATCATTTGACAGCAAAAACAAGTGACACACACACAAAAAAAGCTTAAGATCTTAGCATAAGAACAACAACGAAGCTACCAACAGTCGAGAAGAGTCCAACACGATTCCCAAAGTTTCACTTCATGAGACAATGCAAGTATATTTATATTTTGGCAATTGGTAAAAAAAAACTGTTTAAAAAAACCAGAAAATTACATGGTTGGTATGATAGTTAATACATAGTATGTCTCTCAGACGATGCAATACAGTCCGTACAACGACATAATTTGATAGGCAGGCTATCAAATTATGATTATTACACTATTCATCAAACAATGCTCTCCGAAGTTCCGGTAGGCATGTAGGAGGTGGTTGACGGACTGCAATTTGTCGACCAAGCATGTCCCACGCATGTTGTACTGGATTCAAGTAGAATGCTGGTCAATCTAAAAGAGTGATATTAATCCCGATAGATTCATTAGACTCAATTCATGGTTCGAATTTAAACAAGCAGGGTAGTTCTGGAGACCAGAATAATACCTCCTCAAACAAGCAATCCTACACTATCGTATAGCTGTCGTTCAGTGATGTTTTCTTTGTGGTAACGGGTATCTGGAGCTCTCCATTTGAAAGTCCGGCGAGAATCAGACTACAAGGTAAATCTGGACTCCTCGGAGAACATCACACACGCCCACTGGTACGGTGTCCTCAATGCATGCTCTCTACTGCATGTTAACCGCAGGCAACAGTGAGTTACAATAAGTGAAAAATATCTGACAGACCTAAGAGCATATAGACCAATCTGCTTTAAGTGTATGTACAGGGTCTGGCTTGGAACAGTAGTACTAGTGGCTCACAAGAGCTGACGATCTGATATCTGATGTTGTACGCCATGTGTTTCTTTTGTCAGTAACTGCCAAATACCGGTCCTCAGTCGGCATATCAACTCGGGGGTGACCTGTACCGTAACGTCTACTCACATTATCACACTATCTTGGTTGGAATAGTAACCAAAGCCTGGAGATGACACTTTGTGCGATTCCGAGTTCTTCGGATACTTCCTGCTGGGTACGCCTACATTTCAGATGGCCAATAATTCTACCTCTGTAGCAGCCACTATTAACTTAACCGGATTAACTGTAACCGGAACTGCTGCGCCACCTAGACTGGTGAGCGCAAATAGCGAAAGCGCCAGTGAATCGCAAGCAACGGACATGAACACATCTTTAACTTCTCTTTGTGTTTGTGTAAATTTTTAAAATTATCTTGTGTTGTGTGTAACGCAACTTTTTCTAATAAATAATTGTTACGCAAAACCTATTTTATTAGAACCCCCGAGCACCCCACCACACCTCGTCAAAAACCATCCAAATGCGTCCTTTGTGTCATGACTATTCGGTTAATGCACTGAAAGGTTTATAAAGCATTTGCAAGCAATTTTACTTCTTTGTCTGTAAGACTTACACATCACTCCCTTCATTGCGGCGTACTATCAGTGTCACATGTTGGCTTTCTGTAATTTGAGTATGATTTTTGAAGGTGTGAGTTGTCATTTTACGAGTAATATATCTATTTTAGATTTCAATTTCCACGTGACTCTGAATTATCCTTAATTTATGGTTATGAGTGCATAAGGAACAACTGGAGAGAAATGAACCAGAGCTCCGCCTTTAAAATTTACAATATTTTACAATTTCCTCTAATTTTTTTTTGAATTTATTCTAAATCAGATCAATACACTGAGTATTCATGAGTATGCACACTTGAAATGCAATCGTTTTGCTCGACTTTTGCGATTTGCATGTTAATTTCTCTAAAACAGCAGCGTCCAGACATCGCCCGTTTGGGCTCGGTCGTGTTTGTCACGCTTTGCAGAGTACACAAAAATACGGAACAGATTAGCGATAAAGCCGGCCACACCCGGCGGCCTACTTCACTAATCATAAATTTATCAGATGCTGTGAGGGTGTTAATGGGTTGCGTGATGTTCGCAGACAAGAAAAATGAATATGCACACTCTTATTTATTCATGGGGGCTTCTGGAATACGAGTCTGGTTCGAACTGGATCAGCTGCTCTGAGCATGTCGTTGTATTCTCACACGTGTTGCTTTCATTTTAAGTTTGAATACACATATGAGGGAAGAATTTTATGTATAAGGGGATTCTAGATTTCTGATCTACTTTTTAGTTTCTTCTTCAAAAGTACCTTAAAATCTATTAATAAAAAATGAAATTTTTATGTGTATATTAGCACAGTATAAATTAGCCTATTTGACCTGTAGATGCCTAAATTGGTACATGTATGGGGGATAAAAGTGTGTATTTCAAAGCTATCTTTTGAAGTTTTAAGTAGAATTTCATTTAATTAAAAACCAAACAAATTCTAGCGTTTTTCCAGCGATTATTTCTGAAAATATTAAATAATATCTTTTCTATCTATCATACAAAAATATCTTTTTCATCTTCCTAAAATTTAAAAAACAACCCCCCCTTTTTATGATGCAAGTTTCTTGCCGTGTAATTTTTCTATTGTTTATTAACATGTGGTGATTTCTATATAAGCCAATTAATATCCTTCTAGTTGAAGGGTCCCTTTGGCTTGATCGGTATGATACTCGGCTACTAATCATAAGATTCGGAGTTCGGGCATAGCGCTATCCACTAATCATATTACAAACATTAAATTTTTTTAAAAGTATATTTTGTAGTACATAAGCATTTTTATAAAAATGAAATTGCAATTATTTTAAAGATTACTAATAATATTCCCATTTGTTTTTTTCATTGGTGATAATCGGCTGAGTTTTCCTAGTTGAGTAAGTTTCAGTAAAAGATTTGAAAATATGCTGTACTTGCAATTAAGGCTTAGCTTCAGAATCAGTAAATGCAGGCATTTTTTTTCAACGTGCCTTTATCTTTAAACCTTGATGTTATTTTCTGTGAGATAACTGGGGATAAAAAAATATAAGCAGAGAACTAGCAAGACGCATAATAGCACAACGCACAGAAAAATGTAATGCTATAAATTTAGTTTAATTAAGGTTTAAATATAATTTGTTGAAGAACCCATTTAGATCATGTTATATAAAGTAATTGATTTAAATTTCCACCAACCTTAATCCTAGTGAAGCAATTAGATGCTAAATGTGGCTAGCTAAAATAAAAAATTAAAAAAATAAAGTTAAACCCCTCAACTAATTTAATGTTCTACTCTATTTAATTAAAAAAATAATGCTACAAATGGTATTTATTTAATAGCGTAGCTACAAATTCATGAATTTTCAGAAATTCGTCAGAATATTTTTAATTTGATGATGCTTTTTCTTGAGGCTAACTTACCTTCTATAAATTCTGACAAAATTTAATGGAAGACATTTTTTTGAACTATTAGAATTCTCTTTACATGAGAAAACTAAAAGATATTATTAAAAAAATCACAAATAGATAATATTGTCAAACACTTTCTTTGAAAATCTTGTTCATTTAAGGACAATAACCTGTACAAGAAGTAGTGACTAAAAAGACAAGACATCTTACAAAGCTTGTAGCCAGAGTCAGTACTCGATAATTTTGTCCTACATGAAATATTCTCGACTTCAAGTCTTCTTATTTATAAGCGGGGTTTCCATATATATTTCGGACTGGCATTTCACCGCAATAATCAATTCAGACAACCTGTTTCGAACATGAATAATCAGCAGTAGCTGCCATCATCGGTTAAGATCAATTATTTAGAAGTAATTGACAGAAGAATGTGTATAATTAAGTTAGTGAACTAATGAGAAAGAAAAATCAGAAGCTTTTACTCTTACTCAATAACAATACGTGTACAAAGATGCACCGCGAAAATAAAAATTATGTTCGTAAATAGTGTTCTGAAGGAAAGTAGCGTAATTCATTAAAGATAGAAATTTAGATAAAAGTCACACACACACACACACACACACACACACACACACACACACACACACAACCGGAAATAACATTTATTTATTACAAATGGCGCGCAATCTATTTTGAATTCTTCTGTTTTCGTTAAACAGTTTATTGCAACGATAAAAGCAATTGGAATTACTTTTATTTTACACATCTCAAAAAGCAATTAACATATTATTTCGATATTTAAAAATAAATTCTAGAGATAACCTTTAGAATCATAAACTTAAAATTTTTTAAATAAAAATTTTAGTATCTTCTATAAAGAAACATAGAATTTTGAAAGACATTCGTCTTGTCATGGAAGTTGATATATATTTTTTCTAAATCTATGCTTAAACCTAGGAAGACGATCAAACTCATATTAAAATGGTTGACAGGCGGATGAAATATGGCGAATGCTGTTGAACAGAAAATCTCTTCCTTTTTACTGGAAGGAAGCGAAATGATCCGAAAAAATATCCGAATAACTCGATGATAGAATGTGCGAAGATCATTATATATGAGATGAAGGGAAGGTAAAAAAAAGTTGAGGTAAAAGGTAAAAAAATAGTGAAGGGTTCTTTATAAAAGTTATTTAAATGAATTACTATATATATATAAACTAAAACAAACCTTCTATCTAACATAACAGATGCAGTTTAACTAATTTTCAAAACTAAAACAAACCTTCCAGTTAACCTTAACCTTAACATAACAGATGGTGCTTCAAGTATTTGTTATGACGATATATTCTGACCAAGCATATGGCTTCAAAAAGCGGCGAAATGAACGTTGGTTTGACGAGATGAAAGTTAACCTGTTTGGTGACAAGCTTCAAACCTTTTGGAGGCTTTCTTAATTTGGTATTTCTAATTACTGTGATTTGTTTTTGTGTTTAGATTTGAGCATGTCTCTCTAATTCTGTTTAGATTCAAAAAAACCTTTAAAAAATTTATTTTGCCGGTTTTTTGGTATGCTGTTATACTAGTATATTCTGATAATTTAGTTTTAGGTTTTACGGTCTTTTGTTTGATTTAAAGGATTTGTGTAATCTATTTAGATTCAAATTTGTACTTGTATTTCTGTGATACTAATTTATTTATAAAACCTTAACTTCTTTGGATTTTCGGGTCACGAGGGGGCAATTTTTTTGATGGAATGTCAGACCCCTCACAGAAAAAAATTCTTGGTTTGAACCCCTTCCTGAGGGGGACCCTTGAAAAAGCCTTCAGGCCGGATTCAGAGTCTTTTTTTCCTTTTGATCTTGGTTTTTACTTTAAACTTAATTTTACTTGCTAATTTAGTTCAATTCATTTGTGTTTTAGTAGTAGCAGCATTAGCGCTTTCTAAATACAATGTGTTTTTTAATATTATGTGTCAGGAAATTTGTTTTGGTTTTTTTCTATATTGTTTATTTTTGATAGTTACTCATTTCTACACACACACACACACACACACACACACACACACACACACACACACA
>JAOUZG010009418.1:1178600-1316337 GCA_026289955.1 Argiope argentata
ATAATAATAATAATAATAATAATAATAATAATAATAATAATAATAATGTCGTTTTCATGTTCCGCTTTACAACGGAAGGAAAGGTGCAGTAGCTCCTGAGGAAATTTTAGGCCCCTAAGCACCCGAGAACAGAAGTCTGACTTCTAGCTCATACACGTCACAAACCCTTTTTACGAGGCGGATTTCATTCATGCATTTCATTTATTCATTCATAGATCATAATTTAGATCTGAAACAGAAAACGATCACCTCTGACCCAATAACCACAGTGGAATTACTCTCTACATTCATGAATTTGTGTCCATGACAGATTTAATGTGTGTCAGACAGTACACAGCCGGAGAGTCTTCGTCTGGCGGGCTCAAACTTGCAGCCCAAGGGATGCGAATCCAACGTCCTACTAACCAGGATATTCCAGCCCAATCATTTTAATTGTTTTTTTTTACATTAGTTAATAATATAAATGCTTTTTTAAATTCAAAAATAAATGTAATATTTGTTCTTTTTTTGATATCCAAAGCGTAGAAGCTGCTATCTTCTACTTTGGCATTGATTATTAGTAGTTGAAATATTTATAACTGATGTAAAATGATAAAATTTTTAATTTTCTATAAACCGTTTTCTCTCATTATATATGTCTATGAGTGTATCTGTGTTAAATAGTAAGGAATAATAATTTTGCAGCAAATTCAGTAAACACTCTATAAAAAACAGAAAAGTCTGAAATTAACATAATAAGTTATTATTTTCAGAAATCACTCGCAAGTACTTGTTACATATGTAAATCAAATTTTGTTTAAAAAACATTAGAATTATAAACAAATTCTTTTCAAGAACCTTTTAAGTTAAATGATATAACAGAGTATTTAGAATAATTTATTTTTGTTTAACAATACTTATTAAATTTAACATTCAAAAATAGTGTGTAATAACCAGAATAAAGGCCTTAATGTTCGAAAATTAAACAACTTAGTTACCTATTTTAGCAAAACAGATCTAACATCCTACATAAGTAGAACAAGTATATTATTTAGAAAACTTCATCTAATGTTTACGAAGCATAATATAACAAACTACACACTGAAGGCTAATCATGAATTTATAAGCTTAATTTTGTTTAGTTGCTTTGGAGAAGGGATCATTTACCATTCACCATCATACATAATGAAGACTTTTGCCTGCATCCAACATTTTTTATCCTCTCCCCTCAAAGAAACGAAAATAAATTTTATTATTCTTATTTTTTACAATTTTCACAGGAAATACTTAGTCATCTTATAAAATTGATAAATAATCTTTTGATATTACAGAGAAAGGCCTGTGTCAAGGAGATTTCCTTGCTTGTCTGCATTTTAACATTATCTTGTAGAAATGTATCCGAGATTGTGGATTAGACCTAAAGGGCACTGTGGAATAGTTTTATTCAACAGCTGAACCGTGAAGATGATATAGGTATTATCGGGAGGTTAGAAAGACAATGGTAGAGGGCTTTCAAGTTTTAGAAACTCCTGCCACAAATATGGGCCTTACCATCGACGAAGATTAAACTAAATTTATGGAATTCCCAACCTTAATTATAAACCACAGTGGCCCTCTGTGTATTAACCCTTTGAACGACAATTTATTTTCAGTAAGCACTGCTTTGGCAGACGATTTTTTTTTAGTTTTAAGAGGAGGGATTGATATAGAAACTTACGGTTTTGTTGCTCAAATTATCTGTTATTAAAAAAAATTCACACACACACACGTCGGTTAATTCTTCATTAATGTTAAAAAATATTACAGTTTTACATAGTATTTAATCTAAAGTAAGTACGTGTTTCGACATTTATACATACAGATTTATACAAATTACATTATTACGGTAACTAGAAGCATTCACATTAGTATATCAAAGCAATAGAATCGATATGACTTACAGATACTTCTCTCAAAAAAGCATCAAACCTCAATAATTTCTGGTGAGTTCAGCTCGTCATTGGCAGTTTGTTCAGGAAAGTTTATAACCAGCTAGACTCGTCGTTTCCATTCAAGGGGTTAATGGTCATAAGTTCGAAAAAGTCTATAATTTCATATACCTTGGCCCAATGATTAAAGACAATAATAAACTCAGATTAAAAATCGACAACAGAATAAAAATGGTTAATAAATGCTTCTTTGGACTGGGAAAACAACCAAAATCCAACTTAATCGATCGAAAGATTAAACTAAGAAATTATAAGACTCTTACTATGTCTGTTCTGCTCTATACAAGTGAAACTTGGACACTCAGTATTTTCTGAACATGTTCGAGTGAAAGATTCTTAGAACTATCTTTGACCCAGTTCTAGAGGGATGAAATTAGCGAACAAGTTTGAATTTTAATGACAATGAGTTAGGATGGCTTGGCTATATCTGGAGACACTCTGAAAACAGTACTCTCAAAATATCCTCTTTTAAAAGCCATATGGGATTCTGGGTCAGAGGAAAACCTCCAACTAGATGGCAAGAAGATGTGGAAAGATACCTGAGTGCTCTGAAGACAAGGTATCGAAAGTTAGTTGCGTTGGATAGAAAGCGTTGGAAAGTGTGCGTGGTTGAGGCAGCCAAGATCTGCAAGGGGCTGTTGTGCTCATGAAGAAGGAGATGAAGCATCATAAAATAGTGTTACTTTTTTGGCGTAGCGGGCTCGGATTGAATGGACTTTACTTGAGGACAGCACAAATTTATTTACACCTATTTACAGGATTACTTGTTAAAGTAAAACTTCGGATAAAAACAATTCAGCAGTCAACAGTCACTTAAAGCGTAAATACAAGCCTTACGTACTATAAACACAGACTGCAAAACAACTGCACAGCAAACAGTAAATCACATCGAGCTCAATAATGCAACGTTAACAGCAAACGTAAACATAGCTCACTAACTTCTAGTGATAAAAGTAATCCGCTAGTCCAGCGAGAAGCTTCTCTTCCGAGAAGAAACTGCCGAAACTACGGCAACCCGTCCCTTATATAGCCAAGCGAGCGCTCTCCCCAAAACACGCGAGGCTTCAAGAATCGTCCAGCAGCTACCAGACTATTCCTTTTGCCAAACCAACCTGGCTGGCTCGAAGCTCCTTGTCAAACGTTGCCAACTTCGGTGCACTACCATGGCGCTCACCCGTTTGTAACAATATTAATGCTAACATTTTGAGCGACGTCTCGGATTTAAATATGATGTAAAATGAACATTAAAGAAAAAAAACAACAAATAAAATATTTATTCATACTCATTCAAAGTACTTTTTTTAAAAAAAACTTTAGAATTATCTCAATTTCTTGTACATCTTAAGCTTCTTTTATTTTTTCATTTTTTTTTCAACCTCTTCCTTTCCATTTCGTCTACTTTTTCGTTTATATCTAATCTTTCGATCAATTAGGAAATTAGACAGTAGGTTCAATCCTCGTGGAAACAGTACAGGGTGGAGTTCCGTTCTTCCGCTCTGGGTGGATGAGGGCTATAGAAGTGTTTGTACGTTTCTAAAACATTTTGTGTCAGAATCACTTAAGAATGTAGACCCCAGAGAGTTTGCCGCTATTACCACTTTACAATTACACAAATGACTTAGATAAATATCATTAGTCAAGGAGTGATATTTTGAAACTGATATCTTAATTTAGAAAAAAAAAGTAAATGAGTATTCAGATACCAGGAGTAATTCAGGAGTAAATGAGTATTCAGATACCAATATAGTACCTAGATATAATACCTAATAGTTTCAACGTAATTTTATTGAGGAGAGGCTTCTGGGCATCTCTTAATATCTTTATTATATTGAATAAAATAGCTGGAATCAAATGCGAATAAATGTTGCTTACCGCCTTTTTTAAAATCATTCTAGCCATTTTTATTGTAATTCTAAAATTATACCCACCAAACTTTTTGAATTGAGTAGTGCTTCGATGTAAATAATCAGTTTTGAAGAAACAAATACTGCAAGAAAGAAAATTTCTTCTTTACATGAAAAGTATCAGTTTTTAACCACTCTATTACCCTCAGTGATCGTATCTTTATTTAGGAGGGAAGGTATATGGAGTGTTGATAAAAATAAAATTCATAATTAATTTTTTAAAAAAAAAGATGGTAAAATACTTCACGTGTTTCTTAATTTTAAATATCGAGGTACAAATATCAAAATGTGCAGTTTTATTTAAAATTCTTATATATAATTTCTAAGCATATTTTTTTGTAGATTCAAAACATTCATCACTTTTATTTCGAAACTGTTGCAGTGAACTTTTGTTCTGACGAAGTAATCCTTCATTTTTATATTTTTTTCTAAATTTGTGTAGTCTCTCTTTTATTTATTTGGTTTAGTTTCAGTTTTTATAAGCTATTTTATTTTACTTTCTATTATCTAAAGAATTATAGAATGCACTGATTTAATTAACAATTATTCTGAAATATTCTTACATTCAACATTGTACCAAATCTGTTCATTCAAAACTTTTAATTTTTAATTAATTTTTTAACTTTTTAAAAAACTTTTTAGTAATTTTTAAACTTTTATTTAAAGGGTTTTAAGCCCAAAACATTTAATTTTATTCACAAATATAAGCTAACTTCCTGCTTCACCAGTAATAATACCACAGTAGATTTGATATGTATATCCTTCCAACTTTTGATAGATGTTTTAGAAATTCATCGCTAAAACGCAACATCCGACAACATGGAAGTTGAATGTTCTGAATTACTTCACCATATTTCTATATATTGGAGTAACTGAGCATACTACATGCCAATAGCGTGAAATTGAAAACCTTAAATTTTCAATTTTTGTGGTCAAGTCTTAGCTATTTAAGGCATCACATTCGCTTGGACAACCCCTTTTTACATTCACACGCCTCACAGATAGAGCACACACGCCTCACAGATAGAGCACAAAAGAAAAACAACAATGCCAAATTGGGACTTGGACCCGGGATGCCCAGATCACGGGAACAACGCGATACCTACTACGGTTAAAAGATATAAGTACCGTGCTCTTTAATAATGTACCATTATAAATTAATATAATATATAAGAAAGAAAAATTAATTACTTATAAAATATTTTTAAGCTACCACTTTCTGATTCTAAATACGATTTTCATCCTAAATTTATTCTAAATACAAGGTAAACAAAAAAAGTTCTAGCCGTTTTCAATAATCCAAAAGAACATGACATACAAACAGCGTAGCCTATTGTTAGTCCTAGAAGTAATCACCGTCGGCATCCAGCACCTTCTGCCAACGTGTCTCCAGTTGTTCAAACCCCTTGCAGTAAAACTCGGGGGTGTGGGACGCAAAGAAGTCCGTGAGAACTTGAAGCACTTCTGCTTCATTGGTGAAGAATTCCTTACGAAGATGGTTGCCCAGGGAGTGGAAGTGGTGTTAATCTGATGGTGCAAGCTCAGGTGTGTAAGGAGGATGGCAAAAAGTCTCCCAAACAAGTCGCTGTATCGTATTCCTGGCCACCCGCGCGACATGCGGCATCGTGTTATCATGCAATAACAGTATACCCTTTCGATTAACCAGTGCTGGTTCCTTTTGATGCAATGCCTGTTGTCTGGAAAGTTTACCACACGTTTGACTACTGTCCTCCTCAATGACCACCTGCAGGGCTTCATCATCCGAGGCATGTGGTCGGCCTGTTCGAGCTTTATCACAGAGTATCAATTCTCTCGACCTGAATTTTTGAAACCAATGCCAGCCGTACATTCATTGACAGCACTATCTCCAAACTCTTGGCATATTCGGTGACTTGATGCAGCAGCTGATAAGCCCACTTTGGAGTCGTAAAGTAAACAACTCCTAACGAGCTCCTTCGATACACCCATTTCGCTTCGCTGCGGTACGAGTTCCGATTGATGAGTGTGAGTAGTGGACCTGCGTTTATTACAACTGATATTCCTACCTTCGACTGACGGTTTTTCAATCACGTCATACACGAATTTGCATACTTATTCTCCCTTCTTTCAATGAACGAGCAAATGGCAAGAACTTTTTTGTTTACCTTGTACTATTAGACACAGTATTCGCTAATCATAAATAATTTATTTCAAAACCATTCATAAAATAATGAATATAAAATTTTCTTTTACTTAATCATTTCAATTTATTACCTTGTGTAGCTATGTAATATGCAACAACATTAGAATTGTAGAAGCATTTAAAATTTTTTTTAACAATATTACAAAAAAACCTTATTATCAGCGTTTTATCCTCTTCCTCCTTTAAACATAATACCTATAACGACAATCTTAATAACAACATCTATGTATCAAAAAGACATGAATCCCCCCTCTTCCCAACATAATATTAGAACAATACTGCCAGAAAATACCTTCTATTCATTGTACGAATTATTGGCATTTTAAATAATTTTAATGGCATTAACATTTCTTTAAATGGTACTTTTTCGTTAGCCGGGTGCAAATGAAAAATCGCCAAATAAAGTAATATTCCTCCAAATTTCTTCGGAGATTTTTCGCTTGCGCCCGGTTAACTGAAAAGTAATCCTTATATACATGTAATGCTTGCTTTCAGATCGTGTTTCATATAATTGGTTTTATCAAAACAGATGGATTATCGCTATCTTTTCCCAAAATTAATTAAGGATAGTGTGCCGATGAAATGCATATTAGCTAAATCTTAGCATCAAAAATAATGAAAAAGCAGACGCAAACATGACAAAATAACAAGGTCTCGCAATAAATGCAGGATGTCTGCGCCATTAAAAATTCATTTCGTTGCAGAGATAAATGAAAATCTAACACAGTTCCCTTTATGATGGAGATAAGCGAAATTGAAATGCCTGTACACGCGCAGTAGCGCCTCGTGTACTCTGTTTTATGTTTTTGAGATTACTTCCATATTTTGCTTCGTATTAAAGCAATTTCTTAAATTAATCTTTTTTTAAAGGGGTGATTGAAGATACTTGTTATAACTGGTTCAGCAAAAATTTTTGAATATTGATTATGAATTTTCGTTTGTTCATAGTTGTTTTATTTTGTCTAGTATCTTACTATCTTTAAATTCTAGATATTGTTTGTTTGTTTAAAAAAGGAGGCATGTATCAGTTAGATGATTTTTTTTATCTTCTTTGTTTTTATTACAATGACATCATGAATTCATGGAAGAGAGTTTAGTTTATAAATGGTTCCTTTCTAATTTTAGATAATTGAAAATTGTTTATCCCCTGATACTTTTATTTTTTGCACAATCTTGAGTATGAAGAAAAGAAGTGTAAATAAAAGATTAAAATGAAATCTGCTATGCATATTTCAATTTTTCGTGTCAAAACATTATTTCTTGAACGGTCAAGCACCACGTGTTCGTGCAAGTTAAAAAAATATTTTTATTCATTTTAATGGTTTCATTGAATGAGTCACTTTTATGTTATGACGTTTATTAGGACTTTTATGGAAAAGAAGCAACTAAAAAAGAGAAGATGGATTATTCTTTCAGTCCAACTGCAACTCAGATGCAAACTGAAATAAATAAAAAAATAATTGAAAAGTGGCAGGTTCGTTGGGAAGCCTCCATTAAAAGTGTTTGGACTAAAACATTTATTCAAACAGTGCATCCTAAAAGACTATATGGTGACTTTTTCATAAGCCAAATCATAACTGGTCATGGGGCTTTTAATGCTCACCAAGCTAGGTTATTTGGAAAATCTGATAAGTGCAGATGTGGCAAATCTTTTGGAACCATTCATCATATTATACAGGAATGTGATTTATGGGAAAATACCCGCTCAACATGGCAATTGTGCTGAGGAATTTGGACACCAAATTGTTATTAAAATTTCCTCTCTTTAGGGCAAGTGCTTCTGAAATTATCAATACTCTTATGCAGTTGGAATCCGTGGAGCAGGATTGAAATTACTCTTTGCATTGGCATTGGTTTTCTTACGTCTATATTGTATATGGAAACTATATTTTGTATATATGTTATTTGCTTTGGGGTTACCAAGAGCTTACTTTGAATATAATTGTTTTATATTTTTTCTTTTTAGCAGCATTTTCTTAGTTAACGTTTACACTTTTATGTTCTTCTAATAACTGTTGAAATGTTTATACCTTTTTCTTTTTAATAGCATTTTCTTAGTTAACAATGTTTACATTTTTATGTTCCTCTAATAACTGTTGAAATGTTTATACCTTTTTCTTTTTAACAGTATTTTCTTAGTTAACGTTGTTTTACATTTTTATGTTCCTCTAATAACTGTTGAAATGTTTGGTAATTACTATACTTGGAGACATGGTGACAATTTTTGAGAATTTAAATTCGTTTTATTTTCCGATCTGGTTCTTTGAATTAAGTTTTATGAAAATTAAGTTGATTAACCTGCACTTCCGTGCTCGGTGGGGGTTGCTTTGCGGCGGCTCATAGTTATATCCGAATGGCTTCGGCCGGGACGGAGTATACCTATGCCATATCCTCAGACACTACTGCACCCCTTCTTCCGTTATAAAGCGGCACAAAAGAACAATAATTGTAATTATTCAATAAAAAGTAACTAAAATATTTTTTTAAATAACCTAAGTGGGAATTGATTTAAAAAAAATTGTTTTTTATGTTACTTGTTTATGATCCGAACAGAAATCAGACTATTAGTTTAGATTTCCGAGGTTTTACAGTATTTTTATATAAAAATTAAAGTGCTTAGCTTTGATAAGGTAAAGTATTTATAGTGCGTGATTGGCATGGTAATAGAGCAAGGTTTGATGGGACACAAAAATAATTTAAGTAAATATTGACTCAAGTGGAGTAGAGGGCAACTAAAACTAACACCCCCTATCTTAACATAAAAGTTATTTTTAGCTCGTGTTTTCTCAATAATCGAATTTTACAATTTAAGGTCACTTTTCTCAACTTGTTTGCCTTAGATTCCACAGTACCACATTTATTTCCCCCCAACTGTATCCATACTCTTTCACAAACATAAATTCAATAATCTATTACATTTGGTGTACCAAATATTCTACTGAATTTCCAGAATAATCTGAATTTTTCAAAATCTGAACAGAAGTCAGTCTATTTGTACAGATTCCCGAGGTTACTCTGTATTTACCTTCATATCAATTACTTATTATTATATATAAAAGTAAAGTGATAGTGACATTTTCTACTTTTTTTCGAAACCTAACAACTGAAGTATGATTAACTACTGAAATGTCCAGAAATATTAAAAAACATTAAATGGAATAAAAATGTACATTTCTTTTTGTCTAAGAATAATGTTCTAGAACATTCGTTCTTGTTTCACTCTCGGAGGCTTTTAGTGCTCGCTAATCCAAGAATTTAGTTATGCAATTTCGCCTAATTTATTCCAGTTTCACCACAGCCCCTAAAACTTTTCGCCGGTGTAAATGGGACGCTAAGATGTAAATGGCGAAAAATGATTCATTAACTTTCAGAATTTGCGGAGGATGGTTAAATATTTACTCCGCTAATTGCTTCGTGAGCGCGCAAATCACCTCCTGGGCAATCCATTTTAGTGACGGTTAGCAAACAAATAGTGAGAAATAAGATATGCAGCTTCGGTATTATGTTTGAAAGCTTTATTTGCGTCGCAGCCAAATTATGATTTTCTCTTGTAATGCAATTTGGCGTAGAAATGTGCTCGCATGAGACACATTGATTTAAATGTAGCTTATTAGCTCTGTTTTGAGAAGACGAGAAAATAAAGAAAAAATGCATTGACAAATATATTTCTTTAGGAAAAAAAGGCTCAATTACTATTATTCAATTTTTTTAAGTAGGATAATTTCAGTAGTTGCTTATACAAGGTAGATAAGAAGGAATCACATTTAAACAAAGAATAACTTTGTATTTTAATAATATTTCAATTAATTCTTCTAGACAATGAATGAAACAACATATGGTTACAGAATTCTTAGAGGTTCTTTTTCGATTTGTTTGTCAATGAAGAAATAGTCCTTTAGTAAAAACAGACGACGACTTTTATTCGATACGAAGATACATACGACAAATATACAGTCGAGACGAACACACGCAACACACTACAACAAACAGTAGCTCACAAGTAGTAATCGATAGTAAAAACAGTCACAGTACACAAAGTGGCCAGATAGAACTCAGCAGGAGGAGAGAATCTGCGTAGCTTCAAGCTACGGTCTCTCCAAACGTCTACAATTCTGCACTGTCTTCCCACCTTAACTGTATCTTACTCACTAGTGCACGACTGGCTACTTCACAGACGACTCGATGCTACAATAAATGCCAAGATTCGGTACAGAGCTGAATTCAGTAAACGCTTGACATACACACAAATCCTGCGCTTCGACGGATTAATTCAACTATTAGTTGTTGCTTCGCTATCCTCTCGACGACATTATATACAACTGACTATAGCTTGTGATTGGTAGACTTTTATAGTTTTTGCATGGTGGGCGGAGAATGTTCTGGACCAACCCGTTATATCTCGGTTCCTATTGGCCGAATCATTAAAATTCTCGAAGTTCCAGTAATATATATATATTGTCGTCAAAGTCGTCAAATTGTAGGCAAGTCATCAAAGGATCGCAATTTTTTTTTTGCCAAACTCTGAGATCACTGACTCGGCACCCGATCAGCATCCAACAGAGCTGACAGTAAAGCGGTCTTTCCAGTGATTGAACTAACCGGGCTTGAAAAAAAAAACCTTACAGATTTCTAACAATATTATTACTGTACGTTTTGAGATCGGGAAACTAATACTTTTTGACGATTATATCTCAGAAAGATGAACGATTTTCCCATCTCCGATTCAGCGATTATCTGAGCACTCCTTACTGCTAAATATAAACATTTCTTCTTTTCATCTTTCCTATCTTTTCTATTTGAACTAAATAAACCCATCCTGACGCATTTATGAATCCGAGAGTGAACAGTAGTAGATATGAAAATTAGATATCACTCAAATGATATTTTTTGTACGATTTCTCGTATACGAAGAATAAAAATTATTGTACTCTTTAAATTCTAAATATTGTAATCTTGAATCATGTAATCTATAAATATGCTCTATCTCAGAAATTACGATGAAATAGTTTCAATATTACCTTAAAATATTCCGTGCTAGAACAAATATCCAAAATATTTAAGCGGATAAGAATTTTACAATAGAAATAGCTTAGAAAATAAATAAAAAACAATGCAAAGGATGGATGAACAAGGCTATCAAGAATTATTTGTCTCTATTTCAGGTTAATGAGGCGAAGACGAGCACCTCCTTATTGTTAAGCTAAAGACAACGATTTAGCAGGTAAGTGCTGTTCCGCAAGCCGTTCTAAATTGGCTTTCCGTCTTCGGAAAACAAGGCAAACCTTTCTAAGCCTTAACGAAATACAAATTGCGAGTATGAGCGTTCTTTTCTCGCTACTTCTTTCTCATTTACGGAGAAAACACTTGAAGAATAGCGAGAGTAAAGAAATGCTTAGAATTGTAAATTCAGTTTCAGATTTGAAAATACAAGATCATCATATTTAAAGGAGAAGCATTTGGTGATTAAATACTAAGAAAATATTCATCCAAAGGTTCTACTATTTCGTATTCATCTTAAAATTTTAGCAGAGAAATAAATTTATAGTAATGGAATTTCATTTTAAAAATTTAAGAGTTTTTTCGTTATTACTAGTCATCTGTAGATATCAACAAAGTGTCATTTATATTTATTATGTTGTAAAGACAGAAGAGTTACTTTTTACCTTGCTTCATCATAACTAAAACAAAAATTATGTATGGAAATATGACTTCACTGAATATTTTTTGATAAAATATGAAACTGCCGCTATATAATATTTTTTGTACATTTCGTTATGCAAAATATATTCAGTAAATCGTATTTTGAATAATAAAGAAGTGTAGACATAGTAAAAATTCTTAGAAGTGGTCGCTTCGAAACATTTTCAGGGATAATACTCTCTAATAAAATTCTATTTCCATTATATAAAATTGTAGAAACGGAGAAATTTGTACACTGAGAATTCCACGTTTTAAGAAATTGTAAAGAAGAACCAATATGCATTTTGGAAAACTTTTTTTGGATCGACAGAGACCAAAATTCGACAAAGAGTGACATTTTCACTACAAGCATCACATATAAAATTCCATTTATTTAAGTTGGTGCATTTTTGAGTTATCGCGTTGATAAGTATGTGATGATGCAGAAAAACAAACATATGAATTCAAAATTTTGAAGGAATCTACGTTGTGAATAACAAAAGCAAGTACTATTTATTCACGTCTGTGTGCTTTTGAATTACTGCGTTTACATGATTCGAAAGCAGAAACCAATAGACCATAAAACCCTTCAAGGATTTGGTTTTCAATATGATAATAATCAACATTTTGGATGCTATAATATTGTATAAAATTTTATTTAACAATTTTTTTAATACTTCATAGGAATTCTGTTATCTTATATTCAGAAAGATGACCTTCAAGATTTCCTGTGAATGGATTCCGATCAAAATTTGACAGGAATTTACACTACAGGTAACAAAACCTGTATCATGTTTCATTTATTCGAGTTGTTGCATATTTGAATTTGATTTTTTGTCAACCTTTCATCGGTGTTCACTTTTATTCAAATAGATTGCCTATCATACTTACATGAATCCATTCCATTAAAAATTTGATGGAAATCTAAACTGTTCGATGCTGTAAATGAAGAAAGAGTGAATTAAGTTTCATTTATTCCGTTCATTGTGCTTTTGAATTACTACGTTTACATCTATATGAAAGCACAAAACTATAGAATTGAAGGATTTGATTCTTAATATGAAAACAGTCAACATTTTAGATGCAATAATTTTGTACAAAATATTGCTTAACTATTTTTGTTAACGTTTCATAGGTGCCATGTTCACTTATGTTCAAAGAGTAGCCTTCAAGGCTTCCTGCTAATGGATTCCAATCAAAATTTGACAAGATGTACACTACAGATGACAAACGCCTTTACCAAGTTTCATTTATTCCAGTCGTCGTGTTTTTGAAATACTATGTTTACATCTATACGAAAACACAGACCAACAAAGACCATCAGACCCATGAAGAATTTAATTCTAAATATGAAACCAATCTATATTTTAAATACTATAACTTGTATTCAAAATTTTATTTACCTATTTTTCTTAATATTTCATAGGTGTCATATGAACTTATATTCAAACAGATAGCATTCAAGGCTTTCTGTGAGTGGATTCCAATTAAATTTTGAAAGTGATGTACACTGCAGGTAACTAAAGGCTGTACCAAGTTTCATTTATTGTGTGATTTGTGTTTTTGATTTATTGCCTTCGCATTTATTCGAAAGCGCAAACAGACACACAATCAATCCATTGACGGATTTAGTTTGCACTATGAAACCAATCTACATTTTCGATGCTACAATTTTGTGCAAAATTTAATCTATTTATATTTTTACTTTTTGCAGGGATCGTGTTCGTATATATAAAGACATAAAAACTCTCAAGTTTCCTGTGAATCACTTCCATTAAAAATTTGAAAGAAACATACACTACGGAGTTTATCGAATTTCATTCATGCAAGCCATTGTGGTTTTGAGTTATTTTTCGAAAGCTACCCAATAGACGATCAACTTCTTGATTAGTTTTTTCCTACTATGACACCATTATATACTTTAAAGGCAACAGTTGTAAAACAAATTTTATGTTTTTTAGAGATCACGTTCGTATATATTCAAACAGACAACCTGCCAAGATTAATGAAAAAGGATTTCTTTCAAAATTTGACAGGAATCTACACGGCAGAAGACAAAAGCTTGTACCAAGTTTCATTTATTCAAACCCTTGCTTAGTGTTTTTGAGTTACCTCATTTGCATCTATTCGAAAGCACAAACCTATAGAAAATCAAACTTTTGGAGGACTTGGTTTACAATATGACCTTAGTTTACCCTTTAGATGCTACAATTATGCACTCAATTTTATATCTCTATTTTTTTAATGCTTTAAAAGTATCGTGTACTTGTATATTCAGACAGTCTGAGTACCATTTTTTCTGAGAAGAGATTCTAATCAAAATTTAACATATGTCTATAAATTAAGGGAAAATTCGGCATATCAGATCTCATTTGGCTTGCATAAAACGATTTCTGAGTTACTGCCAGATAGGTTTAATTCCAGGAATGTGTTTTGGGGAAGTGTTGGATTTCAACTTAATTATATCGACACCCCGTTGTAAATCAATGCGAGGGTTATTTTCGGACTGATTCCCTAAATTTTGAGCTGTGGTCAGAAGATGAAGGCGGCTTCTGAGCTGGCACCCATCTCTTCAAGCTTTGGCCATATTTACCAAACCATATTACACCAGCGAGAGAAGGTTTAGATCCGACGGATTTAACGTACACCAAGACCACTTACAAGAGTGAATTCGGTTAAATCTGGTCTCGAACTTGAAAGCCTCCAGTTTCGAAGCCGAAACCTTACCGTTAGGCCGCTGCGTCCCCTTTGGAATGCGGGAAGTCTAAAACGTGGAGAATCGTCAAAATCTCTAGATCAGTTTTGAACAAATATTATGCTTTCTTCATATACCAGAATAAAGAAAATTTTAAGAACACAAATAATGAATGAATAAGGAAAAAAGAATCATGAAAAGAGAAATAAAAAGAAATTTCATTTTTCTCTTTGCACAAAACGCCGATATCATCATTTATATGAAGGCGAAAAATAAAGATAATCGATTTCATTAATTAAGGAGGAGAAATATTTGTCTGAACGTTTTATGTAAGAGGAAAATTACACACAGCAAAAAAATTTACTTAATTAAATTTGAACTTCTTTTTTCGCAAATTTCCTTTTTTAACGATAAAGAAGGATGCTTTTTTTATTCATCTGAAAAGAGTCGAAAAGACTTCTTGGGATAAAATTTAGGCGAATATAATTACTGCGATAAATTGTTACGAACTTAAAATTTTTAATAGATTTTATTTATGAGTACTAACGATTCTACACACAGGCCTTTCACAAAATGACGTAGATGTTCTCTTTCGGGTAAATGATATTATTTGAGAGAAAGGGAACTTAATTAATTTAGTGTACAAACTAACAATTGTATTTTCTTGAAATTTTTAGAAGTTGTATAATTACAATTATCCACTGTAAAATTAATATGGAAAAAATATATATAAAAGCTCAATACATCTCGTTTTTTATTGACCCTGGAGATTTAACTTTCAGAAATTTAGTTTGGTAATTACTAATCATTAATTCCATAATTAAGTTTTTGGGGCATAGAGCTGCCAAATTTTCTGAGTTTAGTTTTTTTCCTTATGTAATAGCTACTTGATAAGAAACGCATTAAAAAATCTTAGTTAATAATTAATAGAAATGTCAATATTTCCTTCAGTAAAGATTATATCACGAGTAAAGTTATTTTTTTAATAGTCTAAAAATTCAGAAAATTAATACAGAGAGTAATTTATATTTCTACGTAATTTTTTCCAAGTTTTTATAAATTTTTGTTAAGCATTCTTGCCTTTAACTTCTAAAATAAGTTGCACTAATTTTTGAATTCATTTTGTACTTTTTACTATATGATTCCAAAAGGTTTTTCCTTAAGGTTTTGTTTCAATGTTGAAATAATCACATCCCCTGACACCCGAATTTACTATTATTTGATCTTAAACGTATGGCTCTATCTGTACAATAACTGCTACTGAAATGTAGAATGTTAGCAGAGTATACATGTTTTTGTATTAAGCAGTGTAGTGTACAGTTAAGGGATGTGGAAAAGATGCCGTAGGTATTTTAGAATGAATATACACTCTGTAGAAATCATAAATAGGTTTTAAAATGTATTCATAATGTTACAGTAAATATTTTAAAATATTCTTTCTCCATACTTGATGCAATTTCTTTACTGTATCACGCATTGAAAATTCTACATAAGAGTAAAAGAATTTTACAGAATGTCGTATTCTTTTTTTATTGCCAGAACTTTTTGAGCAATAAATTTTTTAATGTAAGGTATGTGTCCTTTTTGGATTTAAATATACTAGGATTGATTGATTGATTGATTTCTATTTATTTTTAAAATAATCAATGATTTCATTAGCTTTTAAAATATTTTCTGATCCCCAGGAAATCGGTTATTTGTGTAATATATCTTTTATTGATCTAATGCTAATATATATGATAATGATATAGCTAACAAAGTATTTAAATTTTCTTCTACTACGGACCTATCAAGAGCATCTCAAGTCATAATACAATAATTCTTTTATCAAATGTGCTTAGTGAAAAATATAAAGAAAAAACAATTAACTCCATTAAAAATTTTACTGACCATTGATCTTATTTGTTTAAATGGGAGTTAGCCGCCTTTTATTCTTAGCTACAAAATCCTCTACATTTAATTTACATGCAAACATTAATTATCAGGGTATCCAATTTTTGTTTTGTTTTTGCTCTATGCCCATAGTCTGTGTTTTCTTTACATATTCTAATAAAATACCCGCATCACTGTTATCAACGTAATCAGCATTTTCTGTCTTCCTCTATTCTCTTTTTCGTGACGCATTTCATGCTATTACCCTTTCAATCTTTTTATTTCCAAAAGATAATCGATATTTACCATTTTATTTGAAATGTTACTATCATGTTTTGAACCTGCATGAGAGAACTAAATGAAAATTATCTTTATACTCCCGAATAGTAATAATATATAAATATATGACGATTACTTTAAAATTTATAAATTGATTTGACATACAAACATTTGTTTTAAAGAAGCATAGTCATTTGTTAACGACCATGCTGCAACCATGCCAAAAAATAATTTGAACATCCCCCCCTCTCCCCATTCTTGTTAAGTAGATCAGTAGTCATACTAAACTCTCCGACCTACACGAAGGCTCACGAAATAAACCATGAAACTGAATAACTGGATCTTCACAACAACAATACTAGCGGAAACGGTGGTTGAATCCTAAAAGCCATCACCGGCCATGGTACAACCCTTCCCGTAGGAAGTAAGTCCCGCCGCCATCGATGGGAGGAGCCTAATCCCCACCTTATAGTGTACCCTCAAGATCCAACTACGATGCTGGAAGCATCTCATCTTCATTTCGAGGTGCTCCTCCAGGGGCGAGATCTTGAAACCTTAGAAGACCTACATTTATCACTGACTCAACCTGTGAGGGTTGGTTAACAAAAGGTTTACGAGCGTATATTTGGTTAATAATTAGGTTAATTGCCCCTACATAGGCAGTAATTAAATCCATATTACAATGTATATACTACCAACCAGACCGGTATAGCCTGGTTGGTAGAGCCTTGGACTCGTACTCCTTAGGTTACGAGTTTGAAATTCACATGCCAAAAGATTCCCCGAGTGTGTGGCGGCTGGCGTTCGTTAAATCTGTCCGTGGACGCAGAGTCCTCCATGTCTGACCCAGTCCACTGGGGGTACTGGATGAGAGGTGATCGTTCTCTGTTCCAGGTCTAAATTACGAGCTGAGATGAGTGAATGAATATGCATGAATGAAGTCTGTTCCCTAAAATGGGTCGTGGCTTGTGTGTAGCTAAATCGTACTCTTGGCCCCAGATGGCGCTACTTGTAAAAACAAGAGACGTATATCTCCGGCTTAAAATCTGCTGATGTATCAGCGGGCTTGTTCATGGCAAGTGCCATTAGTAACTACAACAACAATGTCTTGGTTCGAGAAATTGTTAAGAAAGAAATGTATCAATGCTCGACCCACTTAATATGAAATTAAGTGGATTAAGTAGAAGTTATGAACAAGTAGAAGTTTAACTAAAACAAAGATCTTGTGGGGATAACATAAAAACAGTAAACTCAAACAACTTATAGAGTCTGTTAGGCGACTTCTTCACATCTCCGCGGTGATAAGCCTAGATTCGAACAATATTCTTAGATGTGACAAAAAGGTACTACATTCTCGTAGAAATCATGAATTTTTCTTTAGAGGAATACATTAAGTGAATGGCTTAAGGTATACCCTAAAATAGAACTTGGAACTCGTTGTCAAGCTTGTAGAGAAATAATCTCGTTTCTGTTTCTCATCCAATAGACATCTTCTCTATTTGAACGGTTTTAGAAATGCATATTTTGGCGTTATGCTGCTCATATGCTTAGTAAAAAGCGAATTTTAACACCTGTTTCGACGGATTAGATCCATCCACATCCATCCCTTTCAGTCTGAAATCCATCAGGTTATAAGTATTTTCTTCCTATATACAATGAAATTTTATTAAGGAAATTATTTCATAATAAAATTATGCTTTTGTAGCATTATACCAATTTTTTTCATTTGTAATACTTATCCTTTTAATAATTTTTCAGCATGATCTGAAATACGAGGTTGGAAAGTTTGTTAATTGTGTTTTATGTGTACTTATATGTTCAAATATATAATTCTCCTTTTTACAATAATTTATAGTATTTATATCTAATGGTTTCCTTTTATTCCTCTTTTTCCATAACATCTGCCACGGTACTTGGATACAGAAATATTTTATTCATCCTTTATATAAAAGAAATTGCATCTGATTACTATTCCAAGCAGAATTTCCCATTCAATGTCGCAGAAAATCCTGTTCTATATCAAAAAATACAAGACCAATATTTACACGGCATATCTGAGAATAGTTATTACTATTGGGAACTAAAATATTCTTTTCATGGGTATAAGTATTCCTCTAACGATTAATAACGTCAACATGTGTAACAATGTAATCTTCTTGTCATCGGTCTTATTATCTAAGAAAGTATATAACTACTACCACGAGAGTATATTAACTAAAAATTATTGTCTTCTGAAGAGCCTTTTAATGAATATTTAGAGCAACAATAGCTTCTATGGAAAGAGAAATGGAAATACTGTTTAATAAAAGCTCCATGAATGAAGAATATTAGTCTCGTTAAAATAATTTCTGCGCAAATGTAAATGAAAAATACTGTTATTCATTATTATGGAGATAGTAAAAATTTAAATAACGATCTCTGTAGCTTTTGGTATTTCCTATATTATGATTTCATTTGCTCATATGTGCTGAAAATAATTTCTTCGGCAACATTCGTCTCAGATGCATTATATATTTTACTCAGAAGAATAATTTATTTATTGCGTTTTCTAAAAATACTAGAAATTGTTTTGAGAATCAATTTCTAATCTAAAAAAAGACTAATATGTGAATAAAAAATGAAAATACTAATAAAAATTCATAAAACAAATTCTTAAATTCAAATATTTTTCAATACATCAATAAAAGTGAAAAATAGCATTTTGATATTGGTTAAAATTAAAAATGAAATAATTAATTTAGAGAAGGAGAGGAGGACAAAAAGGTGAAAATTCATTGGAAAGGAAAATAACTTAAATTTGAAATAATGAAGGTTGTGTCTCCTAAAATTTAAACGAGCATATTTGGAGTTAGAACATTTTCTCTTAATGAAAACCACGAAGCTCTAAAACTGAAGGAAATATTAAGGATGTATTACAAGAAAAACATATAAGAAATAGAAATGCACGTGTACAGCTTTGAACATGCAAGAAATCTAGATTTGATGTGACTTCATTTTTGTAACATTCAAAGTAAATATACGTACTTTTCCGCAAACCGGGAAACAGCAAAAAAATCGCCAAAGAAATTTGGCGGAATTCTACATCATTTGAAGATTTTTCGCTGGCACCCGGTTAACGGAAAAGTACCTAAATACTTTAGAATAATTTTTATTTACTGTTCTCTGCCTAAAATTTAAATTCTGATAGATAAATAAAAGATTTTCGCTTTTAAAATGTAAAAAGGTTTAACTGAAATCTGTTATGCATATTTCTATGTATCTTGCCAGAACATAAATTCGTGAACAGCCAAGCACCACGCACTCGTGCAAGTTAAATTATATTTTTATTCATTTTAATCGTTTCATTGAATGAGTCACTTTAATATTGAAAACGATAAAAAAAACTTTGTCTCGCATTGATTGTTTAAAAAGATCACATTTCCTATTTATTTCATTTCAAATAATCACGTGCTCAAATTGACATTTTTCAAGGTTTTATTTGCTGTAGTCATTAACTTTTTTTTAAATCGGTGCTTTTGTAAATGGGATGGTAATGTGTTATTAAAAGTTGATTTTTTGGGATGTTCTTGCAGATAATAAATTTTTTTTTTCACCTACGGATTTTTAGTGACGCCAAAAACCTCTTTCCAAAACCAGCATCATGCTCTGACATGATAATAAATATTCATAAATATTTACTCAAAATTTTTCTGAACAAACATCAGTTGTAAAGTCCACAAATATTTTAAAATTCAGTAAGGACTAGAATCCCTTGAAAGATGCCAATACAAAGGTGGTAATAAGTCACGAATTTCGCCTTAAATTTTATTTCCTTTTCACTTTTCATCTGTACGTTTAAAGAGCATGCAGATGATCCTGGTAACCTAAAGTGCCTCAATCTGTTAGCTCAACACCTCTGCTAAAGTTTTACTCGACGACAAAAAATGAAAAAAAAAAAGTCTTATACCAATTATTCATCATTTACTATTCTATATAAAATAGTCCTGCCTTTGTGTAACGTGTCTATAGTACGCACGTACACACTTATTCATCTATATTATTAAAAGAGGATAAAGAAGAGCATGAATAAGTATTTAAATATCTATTGGCGCCTCGACAAGACTATTTGTTTGATAACTCGCAATCAAATTTCACATATACATGCATTTCAAGTTTATTATATGCATCTCGGAATATATATATATATATATATATATATATATATAAACTATTTAAAAGTTAGAACGAAGTTATGGCAGTTTTTATGCGATGACTCTAAAAAAATAATACAGCACAAAAATGATTTTGCCTCATTTTAATATTAAAAAAACTATGTTTCCAAATTTTTTTTTTGGTTTTTGTTTTTACGTGCATTATTTTTCACACAGGCACACTTAAACAAACATCTTTATTATTAGTAACAGAGATACCATATCTCTGTTACTATTAACCTTTTTATAAAAAAATCAGCATCTTTATAAAACATCTACAAATAAAAGAGCATCTTATTCGCCAAGAAAAAGTTTTTCGGAAGTTCAAATTATGAATATAGCGCAGTAAAATGAGAATATATAATGATAAACGAAATGGAGGTGAATAATGAGAGCAAAAACATTAGATCTATAAATTAACGTGTAAAACATTATCACATAAAAGCCTTTTGAAGTGTATGCGGAACTAAAGGGTATAAACATTCTGATGGTTTAGTTAATAGTTTTGTAATTCCTAGCTTAAGAAAGGTGTACTTATTTAATACATTTATTTTTAGATATTATTCCACTTTGTTGTGATAAACCTTAAGGCGAACAGAAATTTATAAAATTAATTTATAAGTAGCCGTAACAAGGTTTGTGTTAATTTAATTACATGAAAGTTCCATTGCAAAGCAACACTACTGTTATTTGGGGACGGAACTCATAATTTTGAGCCATGGTCAGATGACGAGGATGACATTTGAGCTGGTAACCCCTCTTCACACCACACCAACGGGAGGACGCTTGTCCTGACGGGTTTAACGTGCGTCAGATCTCCGCACGTTAAACCCGTCAGGACAAACGTCCTCCTTCTGTGGAATCGAACCTGAAACGCTAAGGTTTGTTTACTTTCAGGCCACCGCGGCTCAACAAGGTCTTGGAGCAACAATTTAAATTAACATTTGTATACATTAAAAACATTTGAGGCGAATATTTTTATTCTGAATTTGTATATCGACGGAATCTCAGCTGAACAGAAAAAAAAATTATCCTCTGAAGATATGACAAATGAACGGTACATTTCTACCATGATTCATTTCTTTGGGAAATATTTTTAGATCCAGAAAACGCTCTCTGCTGTTTACATGTCTTTTTTCAAAATTACCTGTCAAGAGAAAAAATGTTGTTTACAAAAGATTTTGCAGCCCTTCATCTTGAGATTTAGGGAAAATATATTTTATCCAGGGAATTTTGATATTAGAAAATATTTTAGCATATAAAAGCATTCTGCCTAACAGGTTGCATTTTATGTAAAAGCGAGACGTATTATCTGAAAGAAAGAGGAAAGACGCATTAAAAAATCAGTTGCTGATTTTTAAACAAATGATATCTTTGTCGAAAACAGAAATATAGTTTATATGCAGAAAAAAAAATTAAATTTTCTTCTTTGGTTTTAAATGCTGACATATATGTGGGAATAGCTATTTTTTTAAAAAAACACGAATTTCTGAAACTAGTATTGATATCAAGAATTTGACATCATTTAAATTTTTATGCGAAAAAATTTAAATGATGCCAAAATTCAAGGATAGTTGTGCTGCATTTTCTGTTCAGAGAAAGTAATGTAATCTTTAAATAAAATTGAAATTCAAATCTTGAAATTTCTATGTTTTCAAATTTGCCTCATTTGAAAGTTTTTATACGAAATAAAAATTATTGACACTGGTGCATTTATTATAGCTGGGAAATATGTCAAATTTCTCTTAAGAAACATAAAGAGAGATGTTTCTTAAGAGAAAATTGACTTATTTCCCATCTATTTTGATTATTCATCGAAAATAGATGACAAAGTAGGTATGGAAATCCTTGATAATATAACAGGAAATCTTGAGCTTTCATATATTACAAAACTAGGAGAAATCAGACTAATTATTTTGGATGAGGAATTCTTATTTCTCATAGTAATGTAAGAAGTAATTGTGTAAAGATTTCTATCTTCAATAAGATAAAAAGTAGGGCAAAGGACCCTTCATAGCATATCTGGAGATTTTGAGCTTTCCAATACTGCAAAATTATCGAAATCAGACCACTTATTTTCCCTGGGGAATTATAATATTCTTTCTCCAGAAAATGCACAGAAAAGCAATGGATTTTGGATTTATGTTGAAAATAGATGCAGAGGAGGGAAAGAGACCTTTGATGTTTTATCTGGATATATTGAGTTTTCATTTACAGCAAAACTAGGTGAAATCGTATCAATTATTTTGGAAGACATGTTATGTCACATTTATCATGGACAAAGGGAAAAAGAAGTGATGATGATTGGGATTTCTGCCAAAAATATACGAAGATGAGGGCAAAGAATCCTTCGTTGTATATTTGGAGATCTTGAGCTTTCATTGGTTTCATTCATATTTTATTTCAGTTTGGCGAAATGGGACCAATAATTGGGTCTAAGTGGTATGTTTATTGATTTTATTATTTATTTTAAAATTTAGTTATTGATTCGAAAATAAATATATGATGTGTTTAAATATTTCTACAGATAACGCAAGATAGCTTAATTTAATTTTATTTTGTAGTCGATTAAAATATTTTGCACTTTATCGTAGTATTGTTTTTCTAAAGAATCAACTTACAAGTGGTGAAGACTCTGCTGGTAAAAATAAGTAGAATATACAACTAGTTTCAACAAATTTCCAAAATACTAAAAAAGATTCAAAAGTTAAATAAACAATGATTATTCTGCACAAGACACACTCCAAATGAAAATAAAACTGTTCCCAAACTGCGAAAGTAAAATAAATGGTTCATTGTCGACTCAGCAATCCGGAAATCAATGACAAGGACTTTTGAATCGAAAAAAAGGAACAACAGTTACGAAAAAGAATTAATTCTGACTTCAAATAGATTTAGCTTCACGAAATGCAGCAAGAAACAATAGCTTCAAGCGTATTCGCCTGCGAAAACGTTTTAAATGGTCTTCAGAAGAAAAACAATCGAGTGAACACCGTGATAATTTTTTTCGAATCCTTGTCAGAATGTAAAGATTTTCTCATTCTCAAGATCAATAAAATATCTAATCTTTTTTTCCCTCGAAAGATTCTTCAGTAATTTTCCGAAGAAATAAAAGATTAAGTTAATTTTTGTTGTTGCGGGCATAAATTCTGAAATTTAATGATGTATAGAATTTTTCTTGATTTCTAATAGATTCATTTGTTTATTCCATAGATGATAACATTTGGATTATTTCCTATTTTTGATTTCATTTGAATGTTATCGCCATGTCTGAATTTCAATTTTGAAATGACTTGTCTTGAGCAAAAGTAAAAATTATTGTGAATGAAAAATAAGTACTGGACTTTTTTTCCTCTCTATTTTTTTTGCGCGATATTTTCAGAGAATTTTACGCATATACATTCTGCTAATGATTATAGCTCAAAGATTCTGAACATTAGATTGATATATTATTTCCTTTTTCTATCACTTAGGTAGAATATTATTTCCTATTTTGAAATGCGATTTATGATTTTGTGGGTCTATGATTTTCTACAAATATTCCCAAGCCAAAAAGTGATTCATAAAATAATAAGCATTATGAATTAAAGTTATTATATGTATGAAGATAAACAGTAATGCCTTACGTTTAAAATCTATTCCAACTGTTCCAAAAGGTGTTCCAAAACCAACGCAACATTTAGCCGGCTTTCTGGCACAGCGCGTTCTGGGTAGCCTTCTGGGTAGCGCGTCTTCCTCGTCTTCTGGGAGTCCCGGTTTGGGCATGGTTGTTCTTCTGTGTACTATCTGTGAGGTGTGTGAATGTGCCCCCAGTAAAAAGGGTCTGTGCAAGCAAATGTGTGTAACTAAGTCCTGCTCTTGGCCCTAGTTAGATTACTACTTCAAAAACAAGAGACGCTCCTTTTGGATTAAATCTGCTGCTGTATCAGCGGGATGCTTCTCCATAATCAAGTGCCATAAGTAACAACAACAACGCAACATTTGAAATCTGCCACCATTCGTGCAGTAAAAGTTTGGTAATCCTATTGAAAAAGTTAGTAAAAAGAGAGCGGTACAGATAGAGCAGCATTGTTTTCATTGTTTAACAATATTTCAAAAATAATGAAAATCTGGCAACCCTGGTTCAAAAGTCTGAGAATCAATCCCCCAGATCGTGTGATCAACGAAATTCAGTCACATTTATGCAAAATAGTAATGAGAAATTTCGACAAAAAAGTGGGCAGGTGTCAAACAAAGCCATGGGGACTATTTGTTTTATGAGTCTTCTTTAATATTCAATAAAGATATAACAATTAGAAAACCGTGTTTTTAATTAAATTCAAATTTGGCATTTACACGTTGCTCTCTCTTGTAACACCCCATTTTCACTAACCCTTAACTATCAGTGTCAAATGGGTTTTATTAAAAGAGTTGCCAACTCTTGACTTTACAAATGGTGGCAAATTCCCATCTTGCGATAATTTTGGGACACTCTTTATATCGCAAGGATTATAGAAAAAAATACCTTATTATTTACCTTATTACCTTCTATTATTATTTACCTTATACCTTATTACTATCCCCTCATTTATAATAGAGTCCAAAGCAGACAATATAAGAAATGACCAACATACAAACTTTTTTAAATGTTCCTAATTTAAATGAAAAACATGTTTTATAGCGCTTATAGGTTGCGAAGATCCAATATTTTCCAAAATCTGTTATATGAATTTCTCTAATTGAATCTTCAAGGCGATCTCTGACTGAAGGAAATTTGCGAAAATTTCAATATAATTCTTTTCACATTTATGGAAATTTAATTATCTTTTGATACTTAAAAATTTCCATATTGAATAATTATTTAAGTGTTAAAGTGTTTTATTTCTTAACTGACTTCTTGTATATTTCCGTAATTTTGAAATCTTAAGTGATAAATCTAGTTTGTAGCAGAATCAAATTACTTTCATGTATTAGATTTATTATTATTATTGTTATGTGTGTTATATAAAATATAATATATCTTTAATAATAAATAATCTTTATCTTTTTTTAATAATTTTTTTACACCACACCACACGATTTAATATCTACCAGTCATGGTCGCTTGCTTTTACATGAAGATGAAGTATGTATCAATTTTTTCAGTTCTTTTATGCAAAGTTAAAGTAACTTTTATGTAAAGTTAAGTAAAGTTAAATAAATTTTTTTAATCCATAAATTTTTTCAAAAGACATAAAATAAAATTTTCAATAATAATGGAAGAATTTATCAGTTTTTCACTGTTATCATATTTAAAATATATTCGTATTAAATTAGAATAAAAAATAATATTGATTAAAATAATTGAATTGAAGAATTTATCATTGAAAAAGTACAATTTTAAATTTTAAGTTCGTATAGTTAATTTTTCAATAATTTCCTCCAAAATTACTGTAGAAATTTTTTTTGGCTAATTTCTTAATTATTTATTGGCTAATTATATTTTGGACGTAGATAAGTTGATTACCTTCTTTGTATTATCTTGAAGAATAAGAATGAAAAGTTTGGTTGAAATCCACTTAGTTGCTTAGAAAGAAATTGGAAAATATCCCTTACACAGATATTATAATATTTTTTATATTAAAATTGTTGTAAGAATCGAAAATTATTACTTCTTTGATACTTATTTCGTTTTCTTTTATTCAGAATATTCGTATTTTTACTATTGATTTTGCACATTTACAACAATTTCATATTATAATTTTGCTTTTGCTTTCAAATACCTCAGAGTCTATTTAGTATATGTTTTGAACCTTAGCGGTGACTGTGTCGATGCTTGCATACTCAATATTAAAAATAGTGATAAACCACATGATTTTCAAAGATGTGTAGAGATATTTCTGATGTTAGCACACATATTAAATAATTAAGTCAGTTCAATCATTTGGAATAACATCGACTCTACGAAACAACTTTACTAACTGAAAACAAAGTAAACATTAATTTTTAAAGCAATTTCTGGTTGCCAACTAAGAAAAAAACATATAAGTAATAATATTTAGATACATCATAAAAAGTACGGAAATACAGTGAGTCAGCGAGGATAATCTTTTTAACACCACAATAATAAATCTTGCATTTCCGCTGATGCACGTGATACAAAAAATAATACTTCAGCGATCAGAATTTAGGCGCCACAGAGGCAGTTTTCAGATGAAGTACCTATTTAAAGAGTTTAAACGCTCAGGAGTGGAGTCATTCTTATTTTTTTATATTAGAGAGATATTATTTTACGGAAACCAAAATGTGAATAGGGGGAAATCTTATGCATCTAATTTCTTTCAGAAAACCATCTCAAACATAATAACATCAAGCTGGTTTCTGGCACAGAGGAAGCGCGTCTCCCTCGTTTCCTGGGAGACTCAGGTTCGAAGCCCGGTTTCGAAGCATGGTTGTTCTTCTGTGTGCTATATGTGTGGCATGTAAATGTCCCCCCCCCCTGTAAAAAGGGGCTGTGCAAGCGAATGCGATGAGCGAGTAGCTAAGTCATATTCCTGGCCATAGTTGGCGCTACTTCAAAACAAGAGACGTTCATTACGGCTTAAAATCGTTGATGTATCAATGAACTTGTAAATGGCAAGTGTCATTAGTAATAATAACAACAACAACAAAATATGAACATAATTAAAACTATATCTAAGGTCTATTTAGATGCTCTCATTATGAACAATTCACATTAAGAAAAGAAATGCAATTCTACCTCAAACAAAAAGAAAACGACTGATAGCCATTTCACCTTTCTACTAGTCTATAATGAACAAAAAAGAAAGAAAAAATTTTTTGGAGCTCTCACGTAAAGCTCTGAAGATATTACAAAATATAAGCATGATTAAAACCACATATAACGTCTATTTAGAGGCTCTCATTATGAAGAAGTTCACAATAAAAAAATGCAAATCCACCTAAAAGGAAAAACAAACGATTGATAGTCAACTGACCTTTCTTCTAATCTATAATGAATAACAACAAAAAATTGTTGGAGCTTGCACATACAGCTCATTAAGATATTAAGAGATATGAACATCATTAAATTTACATCTATCGTCTATTTAGAGACTTTCATTATGAAGAATTCACATTAAGAAAAGAAATGGAATTCTACCGCAAAGGAGAAGAAAACGACTGATAGCCAATTCACCTTTTAACAAGTCTATAAAAGAACTAAAGAAAAAAAAGAGAGAGAAATGTTGGAATGAAGCAAGAGAATTGAAGTAATGAAAAGGAATTAGCTCCGACTTAAAATAGATTTAGCTTAACGACAGGCCATTCGAACAATGGACTTAAGCTGATTTACAGACGAAAATGTTCTCCGGAGAGAAAGAACTGACTCAACGCTGCATTCTTTATCTCATTTGCAATGACAGAAAACCGGGAATTTCTAATTCACAAGTCCAATAAAATATTTGATTTCTTTTTTTAAAATAATTTTCACAGTATTTGTCACCAAATAAAACGGATTTATTCAAAGGTAAGCTGCTTTTTTTATTCAAAAGGGCTTATGTCGTGTTATTCAATGACGTGTGAAATTTTGCAATCACGTTTTCATGAACAATCTGGCTTTGGAAGAATATGTTTAAAAAATATTTTTTTCTTTCAACTGAGGATGTTAACGTGATATTGTAATCGTATTGTTTTGGATTAAATAGTCAGTGACAAGTTAAAATCGTTATTTAGATTAGGAAATTAAAAGCTCTGATATATAGATTTCGAAATTAAAAATTAACTGCAAATCATTTTAATGTTTCGTTAGATATTTTTTAGTTCTAGTACTCTGTATAAAATCAATGTATTATCACTTAGAGCAGATAGGAAAAAACATTTCACTTTCTAAAATGCGCTTTTTCATACAAAACGTCCTATTTTTTCTTTAAAGATATAATGCTTTTTTTTTTCTTTGTGGCATTATTTATTTTTTATTTGAATTAATGGTAATTTTTTTTTCAATATTAACTTTGCTACTGACATTATTTTTTATCTGTAGTGAAAAATTTGTTTGCTTTTTTAAATGAAAATTTATGCATTGCTTGAAAATGCTTTGAAAATGTATGCATTCTACCTACTATAATGAGAAATTATACTCACATACTGGGCATAAATATTGAAATTTTCACAAAGAAATTAATTGGTACAGTAGGAGCATGCTGTTAGAGACGTGTTATACAATTTTCCTGCATTGCTTAAATTATTTCTGGAAAGAGATTTACAAAGGATTCCTAATGGAATATGGGCATATACCAGGTTAAAGACTCCCAACTTTGGCAATCATTTGGAGATTTTGCAACGAATTTGGCGATAAAAGAAAATCTAGAAATCCTTCCTAAGAATTTCATGCGATATCAAACTCTGTCTGAAGACTATAAAAATTTTGGTATTGCTCATTTTTTTTAGAAATTTACTAATACAGTATGAACACAGTTTTTTGAATCTGTAATACAATTTACTTGCAAAATTTAAGCTATTTCTGGAAAGGGATTTGCAAGGGAATCTTAATGGAGATTGAGCAGATGCCAAGGCAAAGAATCAAAGATATGGCAATCATTTGGAAACTTGTTAATGAATTTGGTGAAAATCGAAACGGAAATCTAGAGATCCTTCTAGAGAACTCCATGCAACCACAAACCCTTTCAGGAGAATATAAATGCTGTGAGATTGTAAATTTCTATAATTCTTCTTCTTTGAGCACGATTTATTTTTGTTACGCTTGAAGTTGTTTGTATTATGCAGTTTCATTTTTAATCACCCAACTTGTATTAAATTCAGTGTACACCAATCAGAGGTTTTCTCGAACATACGAATTGATTATGACAGAAATAAAGGTAACATTCATGTCACCACCAAACTATTATATCTTTATTGTTTTGTGAAAAATCAAACCATACACTGATGGTTTATTTATAATAATGTTTAGCGTGGCGGGTTAGTATTGAATGGACAGGACAGCACAAACAAACTTGAGGACAGCACAAACAAATTTATTTACAGCTATTTACAGGATAACTTAATAAAATAAAACTTCAGATAAACACAATCCAGTAGTCAACAGTCACTCACAGCGTAAATGCAAGCCTTAAGCACAATAAAAACAGACTGCAAAACAGCTATCGTATAGCACAGTAAAAAGTAAATCACAGCGAGCTAAATAATACAACATTAACAGCAAACGTAAACACATCTCACCAATAACAAGCGAGAAAAATAGTCCGCTAGTCCAGCGAGGCGCTTCTCTTCCGAGAGTAAACTTTCAACTAACCGCTGTAACTACGGCAACTCGTCCCTTATATAGCCGTGTGAGTGGGCGCGTGGATCACGCGGAACTTCATGAAAAATCCAGTGGCTACCAGACTATTCTTTTCACCAAATCAACTCGGCGGGCGCCAATCCTTTTTACAGCCGTCGCCAACGCCTTCTCCTTCGGTAACAATAATTAATTTAAGATTTATGGATCACATAAGACGAGAAAAAATGTAAAATAAAGCTTTACTCACAGATGTTTGTAAGAAATATCTCAAAAAGTTTTCTTATTTGAGATTTCATTGTGAAAATACAAATTTAAAGTTTTATTTATTTATTTTCCATGATGAAAAATAAATTTAAAACATAGAATATCAGTTCAATCAGATTTTAACAAAGATATGAAATCATGGAACTTGACTTTATTAGTATAATTCATCTACGCAATAATCAGAGCCTATGTAAGGCTTTTGAAATAACACCGCTTTGATATTTGTCATAAATTGATACTTAAAAATATTTTTTGGTGGATTCAGAAATATTTAGCGATGTTTTAAAGGTTTGGTTGAAAGTAATCACAATTAATATCCTCGATAAATCAGCAAGTTAACAAAGTTGATTAGTTGACAATAAAGACGAGACAGGCTTTAAAAATTATGACTAATAATCTATATAAATAAAAATGAATCTCTAAATGCGTTGCTAAGAGCAAAAGTCGAGAACGGCTCGACCAATTCGGTTAATTTTTAAAAAATATTTTCGTTAATACACGAGAAAGGTTCTCATAAGTAGAAAAACGAAAAAATTGAGAGGAAAATAATAAAAATGACATTTTTCTTACTTTCCCGCCAAAAATCTCCATTTCCCAACCGCCAACTGAGTAAGGCTTCAATTACTTTTTTCTCTCCCACAATAATGAGGTTAAGCTTAACATGTTTTCGGCTGATAATTTCAAACGATTCTGTTTATTTTCTTAGTGTTTGATGCCATTAAATCAAAGATTGTTAATTAATTGTTTTTTATAATTCATTTTGAATTAGTTTGAATTAAAATAAAAAAAATAAAGGAAATTAAAGTTTTAAATCCGTATTACGTTACTCTAACTGTCGTAATAAATTCACGCATTTGCGTTGCCCAAATTAGCGTTGAAAATTCCCGAATGTGGAGTGTTGTAAATGTTGACAACTCTGTATACATGTTAATTAAAAGCTAAAATAATATGTGTATAACACAGTTGCAACTATTTCAATCTCAATCGATAGATAAAATAGGCTTGACTCTATTTTAAAGAAATACGGACTTGATTTTAATTTTGGTTTATTTCAGGTACGCACTGTAAATAAATTGATTTTAGATTAGTAGTGTGCTTTTCCATGCGTATGACGTCGCTGGTAAAAACTAGTAAGTAATAATTACTAATAATAAAATTCCTTTCTACTAAGAATTTTAGACAATACGATTTATGTTTCTATTTTTAGTTTCGTTTTTTGTTAAACATCGAATTCTTAAAACGTAATGCAAACAAAGAAACAAAAAACATCATACAAAATAATTTTTCTAACCATAAACATAAAGCAAAAAGAAGAAATAAATCAAAATTAAAAGAGTTGCCGACAAAAAATATTTAAAGATAAATGCATAAACAATCTGAATAAAAATAAAATCTATCTTTTACCACTAAAAGAATAAAAATTTCGAATTACCAAATCCAAATTTTGCAAAACAATGGACAAAAAATAAAGAAGTTAAGAATCAAACAATCGAATTCGGAAACTTAAAAGGAATTAGCCCCGACTTAAAATAGATTCCGTTTAAGGTAATGTCGTTCGAGATAATGACTATAAGCCTATTCAAGGGTGACAAAGTTCGAAATGGTTTCCGGTGTGAAAGAATGGCTAATCGCCGAATTCTTTATTTCTCAATGCGTGGCAGAAAATGGAAGAATTTCTAATCTTCAAATTCAATAAAATATTTGATTTCTTTTATTTGAAGGATGAATTTTATCGGGATTTCTTGTGGAATAAAAGATGATTTTTACTATTCTCTAATATTTCTCTGCGCATGAGTTGCAGAATAGCGAAGCTTTAAATGTGAATTTTTGCTAAAGTTATATATTTAGAGAAATAATGTGATAATTATTCTTGTTTGGTATTTTTTTGGAATAAATTTTTGTCTAATATTATTTGTAATTTCAGAAGTGCTGCTAGCATGATGAAAAAGAAAATCACAACTCTGTATAAAGTGCACCGCCGGCAGAGAACTACTGGAGTTCACACGTAGTTGTTTCTTAGGTAATAGATCTTTCTTAGAAATTAAAAAAAATTTAATAACTATTTTAATAGAAAATTCATCTATATTAGAATGCTAATCCTAAGGATTTCGCAACTTTAAATATCAGAAATATTAATTCTAGTTTAATTTAAAATTAAATATATTAGCTTTAAAGTGAAATCAGTTTTTATAAAACCCACTTTAAAAATGTTTAAAAATAACTTTTGAAAGTATTTTTAAGCATGTTTTAAAATAACACTTTTGATCGCTTTAACTACTAACTTTATTCGCTAGCGCAATTGGACTGTATTTTATGTGATTATAGTTATAATTCAGATACAATTCTGAGAAATAATATAAAGATAGACTGAAGCTTTAATAATGCTCCATGTCTTGGGCTAGAGATCAACTCTCATTTTACTTCACTTTTTTATTTCTAAATGTTACTCTTAGAATAAAAATAAAAATAGCATTAATGAGTATTTAATAATATAGGATATTGAAGGGTAAAATTGTAGTTAGAGAATGGTATAAAAATCAGCTTTACAGTCGCTTAAAGTTAAAAAACACACCATATGACATTTTTTACCAGTCCTTAAACTTAATGAATATATATTCAGTGCAAGATGAAAGGCAGAATAATTTTTCTATTGCTTTATTTTGTGTGCTCTGATTTAAAAAAATATTACATGATTTTTCTTTAAGAGTATTATGTATTTAATATTTAAAGCTTATCGATTATTTATTTTTAAATAATTTCTACGTTTAGTAAAAAGATTTGTTTTTTCCAGTAAAGGAGTATTTGTTCGTATAATTCGTATGTAGAATGTATAAATAGAAGGAATTATAGTGAAAAAATTAACTTAAAACTTTGACATATCTCTTGGATTCAGATATTCCCTACACTCGTAAAATGATGTATTGGAATGTTGCCTCCCGATTATTAAAATTTTTTTTCCATAGAAATGGATGAATTTTGATATGATATTTTAATTATATTTGAAGAACAAATTTGCAAATTAGTATTAAAATTGTAGTATTTGGAATTGTTGTATTTGTAGTAAATTAGTAGTATTTGGAAAGAAATCTATTTTCTGGGTGTTTGTCTCTCTGTCTGAATACAAAATGTGAAGAACCATACTGAAATTTCGACTAAAATTGAAGATTTGTATTAAATTCTGAATCAAAATCACTAACGATATCCGTCTGTCTGTCTATACATTCTTACAACGTAAATAAGTTAACCCAAAAATCAACTTCTTAGATAAATAAAATCTAATGTTACCTTGTTCTTTAAATTGTATTTCTTTGTCAAATACCAGTGGAAGCGCAAAAAGAACATTCCCTTTTCTTTATAATACCAGGAAGACGAAATCAATCGGTATTTAGTATTAGACCGTCGATATGCCAACGGTCGCCAATCATCTCGAGTCAATTTACTTAGGTGGCCAGAAGATTACACCGCTATTGTTTGTCCGTTTTCATGTGTAAACTCATCTCATGCCTATTCATGCACGTATTTTTAGATGGAATAATTTCATAATTTTGGTCACTGATTCTTTTTTGTTGGCAAGCAAATCCCAAATTTTAATCATTTTTACGAGTCAAAAAATCAGAATTAAAAAAGCGCTAAAATGATCTTCTGCGAAACCAATAAAATGGCAATTAGGGTTTGCATAATTTTTTAAATAATTGTGGTTGTTTGCCATTATTGCTGGTTTGGCAACTTTTTGGCGACACCTTCAAATTTGGCGATAAAGATCGATGGCTTAATACGTAAGTACCAAACAATCAGGTTTAATATTCTGAACCTAAAAATCTAGGCACTTGAGGCATTTACGGCTTTGCCAAAAAGAAAAAAAAAGAAATTTTACGTCAGAGGAAAAGAAGATAACATGTTTGTTATAAAGTATACGAGAAATCTTCAGGGTGTACAAACTGGAAGGGTGCATTTTATTAACATTACCGTTCTGCATTATTTCATAAAAAATAATAAAGAGTAACACAAATTAAAAAAAATCGCCTTCACCAAGACTATTCAAATTTCCATTAACCCACAATGGAATAAATGAGCGACCACCGATGACAATTCTAAAGTTTCCACTGAACAAGGAACAATCATTAAAAGTAAAACCACCCTCCCATCACAAAGAATAAAAGAAGGGTTGATTGCCAATTCAGCATTCTGGAAGTCAATGAACAAGTGATGAACAAGCGGAAGTTTGAGTCAAACAAGGGAATTACTGTAATGAAAAGGAATTAGCTCCGACTTAAAATAGATTTAGCTTAACGAAAGGCCTTTACACACAATGGCCGCAAGCCGATTTACCGACGAAAAAGTCCAAAATAGTCTCCAGAGAGAAACAAATGTCTAAACGCTGCATTCTTTATTTCTCAAGCAATGACAGAAAATGGGGAATTTCCAATTCTCAAGTCCAATAAAATGTCTGATTTCTTTTACTAAAAGGATTCTCAGGCGAATTGTATCCGAATAAAAAAAACAGACCGACACAAGTTTTGTAATTTAATAATGAATGTAACTGTTCACCTCAATTATAGTGGTTTAGTTTTTAACTTTGTGGATGATTATAGTGGGAATAACTTTTTTCAAATAGCTTTTTTTGGCACTTTGATGTTAATGTGAATCCAAAATAGCTTATTTCGAAAATAAATTGCCCGTAGGGAAAGTTAAAATCCGAAAGAAGTAGATTAAAAATAATGAGTTTACAGTTTTTGTGCTCTTGAAGAATTATTCATGATAAATGCTTAGTATTTATAAATAGATGCACAAGCGATTTGAGGTAAAAAGGCAAATATATTCATTTATATTTCTGAGCGTATGATTTTCGTAATTAAAAAAATGATGCAAATTTGTAATATTAATGAAACAGATTTCTGATGGAGTGGGAAAGTTTATACTCAAGTGACTTTCAACGTTCTATAAATACATTGAATATACATTTTTATTTATTCAAATGGGTTATGTACGGTATTTCTCTAAACATTCTTAATTGTATAAAATTTTTCTTTTGTATCTTCATATTCATTCTTTTCACGCATCCATAATTTCCAAACGTCAAGCAAATTTTTTTATCTATTGCGAAGAGGTCTATCTGTTTGTCAATCCAAATATAAGTTAACACGGTAACTACAAAACAAAGAGTGCTAGATGAATAAAATTTGATAAATGAATTTGAAATCTAGATGTTGGTAAGGCATACCTGACTCTCTGATCTGCCCCCAGTCACACGGAATAAACCATAAAGCTGAATGACCTGACCTCCACAACAGCAACACTGGCGGAAACTGTGTTTGAGTTCTAAGAGTTATCACCGACCACGGTACAACCATTTCCATAGAGAGTACGTCAAGTTATCAATGGGAGGAACCTAAATTCCACCTATTAGTGAACCTTACAGGGTGGTAAAATCCAACCACTGTGCTTGAAGTATCTCATCCTCATTTCGAGATGCCTCTTCCTGGGGGAACTAGACGTGGGTAGATATATTTTTAAATTTAGAACCGGATCCATCAAGGAGTGGCTCATCTATCTGTATGTACTTTCTTATACATGTAAAGTGATGACTCAATGTAAAGTCAGTGTATCTGACTTTATTATTACAAATGTAGTTTTCCGTAGAGCTTTTAATTAAATAGGTTACTGAAAAAAAAGCTCAAAATACACTTTTGCGTTTTCTGTACTTTCATTTTAAACGTACACCAATGATCAATCGTAAATGTAGATAGTATTACTTGCATGCTGCATTCACCACAAAGATCGATACTTCATAACTATTGATAGCCAGTGCCATGGAATTAATATACCAGTACTGGTTACATTACTATACCATGAAGTACGCATGTGTAAAACTCTGTAGATAAAAATCTCAGCAATCATGATCTTTACAGTCTTGTACAAAGTCCCTTATTTTATACTCTGAGAGAGTGCCAATAATACTGTTACGAACTGGCGAGCACCGTGCAGGTTCACAGAAGTTGGCGGCGCTTGGCGAGGAGCTTCACGCCAGCCAGGTTGGTTTGGCGAAAGGAATAGTCTGGTAGCCCCTGGACCTTTCACGAAGCCTCGACCGGGCACTCTCGGTTATATAAGAGAAGGGTTGCCGTAAGATGGTGGTGGAGTGAATTAGTTTAGTTCCTCTTAGAAGGGAAGCGTTTCGCTGGACGAGCGGATTACTTTTCTCGCTTGTTATTAGTGAGCTGTGTTTACGTTCTCTGTTAACGTTGTGTTATTGAGCTCGCTGCGATTTACTGTTTGCTATGGCTATACGATAGCAGTTTTGCAGTCTGTTTTTATTGTGCGTAAGTCTTGCATTTACGCTGTAAGTGACTGTTGACAGCTGGATTGTGTTTATCTGAAATTTTACTCTATCGAGTCATCCTGTAAATATCTGTAAATAAATTTGTTTGTGTTTTCCTCGAGTAAATTCCATTCAATCCTAACCCTCTACGCTAAAAATGTTACAATTCTTTTATTAGGACTGCGTGAGAAAATTTTGGAGATACCAAACACACTGCATTCCTGCTTCCTTGCTTTGAGAAGTTTTATTTACTGAAGCGAATTTCAAATACGATTAAATTACCGTCAAACTGAATCCTCCTTCCACAGCTGAACGATCCTCTCCGGGTTATCTGACCACTTCATGAGCGTTTTGGTCAGTTGTAGAGTTTATATTAGCTTTCTTACATACAGAGAGGTCTTCTTATATCCAAATTGCCACTTATCAAAATCAAACGTTGATAGTAAGTAATAAATAGCATTTTGAAAAGGGAAAATTATTTCAAAGTGCTTGTTTGAAGCAAAATACAAAGAAAAATATTCTCTTTCTAAGCTGGAAGTCTAAGGTAGATTTCTTTACTTCCATATTACTATTTTCTAATCAATTTCCATTCTTTGACAAAATCTCGCGGACAGCCAACATTTCCAAACTTTCTGAGACAAAATCTCAGAGGCAGTCAAGATTTCGAGAATCGCTTCTTATCCCCTAACGTGTTGCCAATAAAAAAAACTTTAAAAACTAAATTTATTCTTCTTCATGAGTCCCTAATTTGGCTAATTGGATGGATTTTTCTAACTTCAATATTAAGAAAGTCACAGCGAAACGAATATTGCAATCTCCTTCCATTTCAGCACCCTTTGAGCTAGATGGACTATTTGCGAACTAGTCAGAAATCTTTACTTTTTCTCTAACAAACTGAAGTCCCAGCGCATGGGTAGCACGTCTACCTCATGATCTGGGTATCCTGGGTTTGAGCTCTGGTTCGGGCATGGTTGCTCTTCAGCTGTTCTATCTGTGAGATGTGTGAATGTGTTTCCCCTCTCCTGTAAAAAGAGGTTGTGCAAGCAGATGTGGTTCGCGACTCTTGGCCCTAGATGGTTACTTAAAACAAGAGACAGACTTCTCTGACTGACATGGACAAGTGTCAGACTGACACTTGTCCATTGCAAATGCCATTAGAAACAGCAACAGTATCTCTAACAGCATAGTTCAAAAACTATATAGATATATAATTATATAATAAGTTTGAATAAAATGCTATAACTTGTCATATATTTTACTCCAGTGCATAATATCATATAAGACTAGATTTCTGGAAAGGGAAAGTAATGAAAACCCTTATTAGCAATATTTGGTTAAAAGAAAGTAAAAATAAATTTTGATAATATAAATTATGATAATATATGTTATCCAAAGACTATGTACACATTTCTAACTTAAATTCTATTGATTAACACAAATATTTCTAATTATTTTTAATAAAATGTTATAACCTGTTATTTATCATAATACTTTTCATAAAGCAGAACTTTCGCAGACCACATATAATGAAAATCCCTTTTTGCCATACTTAAAGTGAATATAAAAATAAATTTTAATGCCATAAATTTCTTCTAAAATATATTATCCTAAGACTATGTAAAACATTTTTAACTTAATTAAAGTCTCTATGCAGCTTAAATATTTGCCCAATTTTGATTTTATTTTCTGTGCAAACATGAAAAAGATTTTAATCAAGTTCCCTTTTTAATAATATAAAAATAGTCTGCTTTTCTGAACAAGGGTTATGTTGAATGTAATTTTTCGCTGCTATAGAATATGAAACCAGAATAAAAATAATAAGTTATAAGTGAAATATTATTGCACCACATAAATCTTTTTTGGAATCAAATTTTACCTTATCGAAATCTTTCATTTTCCTATCGCTTACTTTATCAAATGTATAGTATCATTCAATGGACCTCCACATTTTATTTGTACTTCAAGATTTTATACAGTGTTATTTTAAAGATTCATTATCATTTAAAAAAAAGAAATGAAAATTTAAAAAGTCTTAAACTTACATAACTTGGAATCGAATTCCAATGAAAATGATTTCAAAAGGCAAGTTATTTAGCAATGAAAAAAAAAATGAATCTATTCGATTGGAAATTTTTATTTGCTGTTTTATTTTAATTCCTTTTCTTAACTAGATATTTATTTTTTAAAAAGCAATGTGCATTCATTAAAGGTGTTTTTAATAAATAAGAGTTATATTTATGATTAAAAATGCTATCTATTTTAAAGATTTCAGTTACAGCTTTAGTCGATTCTATCATCCTAATAGTCTAGTTTGCTTTATTTATTTGTCATTAAATCCTTGAATTGGGCCCTTTTTAGTAACTATATCAGTCTGTCTATGAATACAATAATTAAACGAGTGGAACTAATTTGATTTAGAGTCTTGACACTAAATTTGCAAATTTTCGTCAAATTTTGAATGAAATTTATCTAGAGGAAGTTTGTCTCTCTGTCTGCCTGCCTGAGTTCAAGAGAACGCAATATTCAGAACACGTAAATAGCCAAATAAATGAAATTTGTTAAGTATTTTAAGGTTGTTTGGATTTGTAACACATTTTGAGCCCAATTTCTCCTGAGGTGATCAACTGTCTGTCTGTACATTCGTCTGCTTGTAAACCCCATAGCTTATAAACATAACAACATAGGTAAAGGAAATTTGGTACGTTATCTTAAAATTGTAATTCCGTTGTTTCCCATTGAGATGATCCTTTTAGGAGCCACCAGCTCTGTTATTAATCTTAAAATTATTTGTTTTCTGAGACTTGACGCTTTCCTCAATATTTGTTATCTATATACTGTTTGGTTAAATATTTTGGCTATATATTGCAAATTCCTCCACGCTTTTGCCTTAGGATGGGTTAAATTTGCCACAATAAAGGTGAGAAGAAAGGAGAAGATTTTTATAGTTAAGGTTGAAGGTGAATACAGGAAATGAGCCCATCGTTCCTCGTCTCACCCCTAAATGAGATGGAATGGCCGAAACGTGGCCGTCTCAGAATCCGTTGTCAAACAGTAAGGTAATCAATTATTTAATTCTATTTGTAAGATGTCAGTATTGTTGATGTTGTTGTGTTGTGTCTAATGACACTTGCCGTGGACAAGCATCCGCTGATGCTATCAACAGATTTTAAGCCTAAGAAAAGTGTCTCTTTGTTTTACAAGTAGCGCCACCTAGGCCAAGAGTACGACTTAGCTACACACACGTTACAACCCTTTTTAGGGGGCAGACTACATTTATGCAAAGTCATTTATACTCCTCAGATCGTAATTTAGACCTGGAACAGAGAACGATCACCTCTGACCCAGTACCCCAAGTGATATTACTCTCGATATGGAGGACTTTGCAACCACGAACGGATTTAACGAGTGCCAATCGCCACACACTCGGAGAATCTTTTGGGCGGTGGGTTTCGAGCTCGTAACCTAAGGATTACGAGTGTAACGCTCTACCAACCAGGCCATCCCGGCTTCAGGTGCCAGTGTAAATGCGAGAAACAAATTAGAAAGAATATTTTACCCGGAATTGCTTACCGTATAAAATTAGAAATTTTGGACAAGGGCATGAAGGATATGAGTGCTCAAAGTTTTATATTTATAGTCTCACTCATGAGAATTACTTTCATTGTGGTATAGTTAAAAAGCATTTGTTATCTCTTTGTCATTGGCGAATATTAGTTAATAAAGAACATAAGACGTATATTAGTTAATAAGATTAGTTAATAAAGATCATATTAGAGTGATATCTTTCGCAATTAATCTTTAAAATGATGCTACTACACATGTGTCAGAAATTCGAATAAGTATTTTGGATGCATTTTTTTATCAACCGATTAAAAACCAACATTTCATACAATTCTAGAATTGTAATCGTGAGATCGCATACCAAATGTCATTTATTGAAGACATCACGATTTTGAAATAAAACGTTTACAAGTGTTTACAACGTTTACAAACGTTTATTGCAGTATATAGAAACAAGACTATCAATCTCTTGTGGAACTGTTTCTGAATTTGATACAGATATTCATCTTATCTATTATCCATTATTATTATTATTATTATTTTATTTTATTATCATTATTATTATTTTATCTATTATTATCCAAACTTTAGCTATTATTATTTTATCTATTTTACCAAATTTTTATCTATTTAGTATTTACGTTGTGTATTTATCAATGTATTCGGGCAGCTGAATGAACAAACTTTTTATATGCGATTTATTCAAAATTTGATAGAAATATTGAAAATTTTGGCCCCACACCAAGTTTTATTTACACAATTCAAAGCGTTTTTGGTTTATTCTGTTCACAGACAGAGAAACTTAATTCCAAAATCATGTTGACTCAACAACTCTTTATAAGAGGTCTTCAAACTAACTCAGTAGATCATACTGACTCCATAAATATTTTCATAAATATGGTTCGTCCATGGCGGCTCATCGATTCCAAAATTGGCAGTGTTAATTTTATATAACAATTTATTGATTTTATATAATTTAATATAAAATATTTATCACGATACATTGTTTTTTTAAAAATAACAACAGAAACTTCAGAATAAGAAAATGACCGACATACTTCGGACTCTCAGAGAGGAAAAGCAAGAAAATTTATTTAAAAGAAAAACGAAAATATAACAAAAAATAAATTCAAAGGATGCTTCAGCTTTGGAGTCCTAATGGACGAGCTATACTGCTTCATTTTTATGTACTTGACAAAAAAAGGAGTTTTAAGTTCTTATTTTCACATGATATTTGCCACTCGAAAATCATGCAAGAGTTTATTATTTTTTAAATATAAATTATACAAAATTAAGGTACCTTAATCGTCGAAAAACTGAGGTATCTGATTTTAACGAATATATATATTTGATATCAGATCTTTGATAATATCTAATATTAATTATGTATTATCTAAGTAATATTTAATACCAGATGTATGAGTTCGTAAGACATATTTTTGAAATTCTGCCTCTCTGACATTGAATATGGTGATTCGAAAATAAGTTGAGCTACATGGATGGCATTCATCACAATGCGTTCCCACTAATTTTGTATATTCCTATCAAACTTGAACGAGATTATTTCACATATCTGAATATCCTATTACAAGTGAATATAATATTAATCATGATGAAAAGTGGTAAAATTTGATAAGAAAATTGTTAATCTGAGAACAGGAGTGTTTTGCAAAAAATTAATGAAGTAAATAAATGCATAATTTTTTCATAAAAGTGAGCAAGTCTATTGCAAAAAGACCCTAATTAAATTATTTCTTAAAAAATAAAGTTAATATAATGATATTTTTAATAAATATAAGAACGTTTTATATCTAAACATGGTTTTTGCATTCAATTTACTATCACCAATCGGTAAAATGGGGTTCAGGATCCTTTTTTCAAAGTAAAATTAATTATTTATTCTAAGTAATAAGTTCTCTCAACTAGTACTGCACTATACAAACTCAAAATTTCGATAGTATTTAATTTTATAGCACCTTAGACATTAAGTAAATGCATTGACATCAAATTAAAAATTTGTAGAAAATTTCATAGAATAGAAGAAAAATGAAATCTGTGCAAAAAATTACATAGTTATGAAATTTACATCTATAGTAAAATGATTTTAGTTTTTTACACCAATTATTGGGATAAAGAAGATTCGAATTTTTGTTATTGTTCTTGAAAAACATTGGATTTCATCTGCAATTTTGGTTACATAAAAATAAAAAAAATCACAATTTCTTTTGCTACAGATTGATCCAATAATATTTTGTATCCTATATTTAATCTTTTTATATATAACTATATAATAATCTTTAAACTCTCTCTTACAAATCTCTAAAAAATTTTCATAGTAACTGGTTACAAATATCAAAATATCAATCATATCAATATGGAAATAATCGATATAAATTTTATTTTCATAGAAAAAAATATGATTTTCTCCTATATCCTTATCTAAGAAGAGGACTAGTGGACATTGACGATGATACTTGATATTATTTTTCCACGTCAAAAAACCTGACAAACGTCTCAAATGCCCCAGCTATCATTTGACAAAGGAACGATGAAAATCAAAAGGAATCGATACCAATCGATATCGTAAACTGTCCTTGTTTCACTCTGATAACTGATTCCCTGGATCCCCAGTAGACGTTGAGAAACGATTGGAAAAGTACGAAAAAGTATTCATCGATCAGCCGAGACTCTTGTTCAAAGATAATCGAATCCGAAGCACGAAAGAGAGAAAAAAAATGAAGTTGATATTCAAATGGTGGGTGGTGCCTGGAGGAAGATAATTACATTTCAGAAGCAGAAGAGCTTGGGAATTTTTCATCGTGCTTCTGTCGGAAAATAATAACAGACAAAACATTCTCTTGTTTAATGTTTGCATTCTTTCCTGTGAAGCGGGCATTCAGTTAATGCATGATTAAAAAAAACAAGTTTTAGAAAATATACGCATTTAATTTTTCATTCTGACAGTTTGAGAGTTCCAAATGAAGAAATATTACTTTTTTTGTCTCCTGTCTAAGTTTGTAATTGAAATTTATAAATCCATCATCATTTTAAAAATGGTATAGTTTCCGTCATTAGTTAGCAATTCATGGGGAAAAATAACTTTTTAAAAACTGCTTATGTCAGCAAAAATTTGTTGATGTGTTCACAATACCCTTTTCAATGATATAAATTTTATATGAAAAATTAAAAAAAAATAGATATGATATATATTGTTTTTTGTTTAAATACCAGTCTCAAAAGGATATTAGCTGGTTCCCCAGAAGTAATGGTTACATTTTGTAACAGAAAATACTTTTTCATAACTTTATCTTCATGATTTCGTCAAATTGTCCGATATTATGGTCATGCTATTTTAATTGTATTAAATAAATTGTTTTATGCTGTTTACATCCAAACGGAAACAATCCCATAATATATTGCACTATTTATAAGGTGATCGAAATTAAAACACCCCTACTCAGAGCTTTCTATGCAACGAACCGCTAAGAGTAATGACTTTAAAATTGATGAAAATTTTTTTGTTCAAAATTGTTGGTTCAAAATTTTGCTGCACATAAGGAGATGGATTGCATGAAAAAATTAGTTCTAGAAACAGCACAACATAGATAGAGCTATGCAACATTACTTTTTAGAAAACATGCTAAAAGGATACAAAAAATTACAAAAAAATACTCTACCCGTGTGATATGGAATTTTTCTTTTCTGATTTCTATTGCTGAAACGAAAAAAAAAAAAAAGATAAAAAAATTGAAAACTGTCCTTGTAACTGCAATTTTGCACTGTAAGCATAAAAATTTACTCAAATCCTTGGTTTGTTGTTACTGTTTTAGTCATAAGAGGAATAAAATTGGGAAAATGGCATTCTTATCAGCAGTGGGTTTGCGCTTTGCTAGTGAAGTTGTTTTATGATAACAAAGGAAAAGCTGCAGCTGCCCTTCGCCGACTTGAGAATTCACTTAAAGGACCAGTTCGAAACATGCTCGAAAATTTTAGTGTTCTCCAAATGCAATAGCGCCAATATCTTGATTCTATTACCTTTCTGCAAGATAAACCAATTCGCTTCTGTGTACAGCAGTTTCTTCGGTAACATTTTAGTAATGATAAAGTAATTAGCCTGGAATATTTTCCACCCATACAGAGTCATTTAAATGCTAACTACTTTGTGTCAAATTATAAACTTATTCAGTTTCTGACAGGGCATGAAAACTTTAAAGTATATTTAAAGCGATTAAATTTGTCACAGAATGACAGGTAATTGTGGTACAGTGGTACAGTCCAAGATGCCAACCATTTGATATTTAAGTGCACTAAATTTATTCAAGAAAGATGTCAACTCAGGAATTGTTTTCTAAAGAACAATATAGCTTGGATTCCTCATTTATCTACATTTGTGCAGAATAAATCATCTTACATTTCCTTTTTTACATATATTAATAGTATTCCCCCTCCCGTGCCATTTAAACTTTATTTCACTGTGTTTGTCTAGAAATATTTGCATATATTCTTCTGTATTTGTGTTTTGAATGTTCTATTTTATTTTATCATACTTCTTCAACTGTAATATACCTACTGTGTGTTTCTGCTAGTTTGTAAGCGATTTTTGTATATTTAGCTAGTGTATTTGCTTTCCCCCTCTTTTTTCTTTGCATTTGGGAATATGTCTTTATTTTCGAAATTCATCCGACTGTTAATTGTGAAATGACTTACACTTGTAAGCCTTGTGGTATACTTGTTGGCACACAAGAAGTTTACACTTCGAGAACCTATAAAAAAAGCAATTAGCCTGTGTTACAGGTAATCTAACCATTTTTTTCTACATATCTTCATCCCTGTTATTTTAGGCTTTGGGGATACTTAAAAAAATCTTGTTTATTCAGGACGTCTTTTAACATTGGCAGATTTAAAAGACAGTTTCACTTCACATCTCAGAATCTTCTAATTGAATAAACTAGAATTCCCAATTGAACCAGCTGTCCGAAGAATGCAGATTTTACACATGAAGGAAGGGAACCCCAGTTAGCAGATTCCCTCGCATTGATAAGGGCCTTGTTATTGAATGCTTGTTATGTGCGATTAAAATGTGTATTTTGAGCATTTTCAGCTTACTCTTGTACATCGCCATCTATCTGTATCTCTGGAACTAATTTTTTTCCGTCTTCTCATGTCTTGAATAATGTGTTTACCAAATTTGGAGCCTTTACACTGAGTTGTCCGATTCATAGAGAGCTTAGAGTAGAGTTGTTTTAATTTTGGTAAGCATGTATATAAATAATAACGCTATTAAAACGCAAATATTAGATTTATCTAATTTCAGATTTTCATTATATTGTAAATTTATTATCAAATTTGTAAACTGCACTGGTATTAAAAAAAGAATGTGTCTTTTTTTATCTTTCAAGAATGGGGAAAAAGTCATAATAAATACTTTCATGAAACAATGAAAACGGCTTGAATTTCAAATTGGATAAAGTAATATTTTGTTGAATATTAGGCAAAAGATAATTTTGAGAAATTGTTCAAAAATGCAATTAAAATTGTCATGATTTTTAAACTGATATCGTAAAAATAAATTTTTTTAATTAATTAAAATTCTAAAAATAACATTCTATTACTATCCAAGGTGGGGTGTTTTAAATTCAAGGATATATGGAAATATGCTTCAAATTTAGTAGTTAGCGATCAAACTATCAAACGGTCTCGCCTGTAAAGAAGCACGTGCAAGCATGCACGCACACGCGCTCACTCACTAGACAGGAGAAGTCCCCGTTATCAAATTCATATAATAATGTGTCTTATTACATTTTTTGAAGCAAACACTTTGAAATGATGAAAACAATGAGCTATACATTTGAAATGATAAAATTGGGATAAATTAAAATAGTTTATAACTTAAATTGAGAACAAAGTATTTAGTAAATAATCCCCATCTATATTGCCTTCCCAGACACAAAAAAAGCATTTATAAATCAATTTTATGAATATACAGAGAATGATTTCCATCTATATTGCATTCCCAGACACACAAAAAAATCATTTAATTTTATTCACGAATAGAAGCAATATTCAGAATTGTTCTGTTTTTTACTTGTATTAAGGATTTGCCATTAAATAGTTATCAGCAATATCTCTCAAAGCAAACACTAGATAAAAATTTGGTGCATCAATGGCATACATTCAAAAATAAATTTCACTCATTGCTGAGAAAAAAATAATGCGTTGGATTCCGCTGACTATTTGAGAAATTGTCGTTGATATTCCTTTTTAGCAACACTTTTTTATACAGGGGGATTTTAAAACCCTGTAAAAATGTATATAATTTTACAAAAAAAAAAAAAAAAAAGAAAGAAAGAAAGAAGAAGAAGAAGAAGAAGAAAAGAAAAGAAAAGGGATAAAAAATATAAGAGAAGTTTTTTCAAAGGCCCTTTTGGTAAACGATTAGGTAAAAGGAAAGTGCATATTAGGTAATGATTTAATACAATATGAATTTTAAAAAATACGAAATCACCGATGAGTAATTAACACTACAATGACTTGATCTTATTACATTTTTATAGGGTAGCGTTTAAACAAAATTTGTTTTATTTACAGTTTTATACAATAACAAAACAACAATTTGTTTTCTAGGTTCATATGCTGGGGAATATTTACAGCTCAAAAGATCTACTGATATCTCCGGTAGGTTTTCTACGAAGATCCTCTGAAAAGCAAAATCTCCTGTAGCCCTTTGAATAACGAGGTATCTCTCCAACTCCAGCTCTTAGCTCAGCTCACAGTACATCAGTTCAGCTTACAGCTCGTCAAATCTTTCTCCGAATCAGCTGGTCTGGTTAGATCAGCTCGTCTCGCCAACGTCTCTAGTCGGAACAGCTGGTTTCGTCCCCTCTTCCTTTCAAAACCTTCCATTTTAATCTCGGTCAAACTCCGCCTCTCAGGTTCGCATTGATGCGCTGGAATCCAACCGATCATCCAATTATTCTTCAGAAATATTCCCAGTGGTCAGCAGTTAACCGTGGGAATTTTTTCTACTCATCCACGCCCTTAGCAGACCCTTCAGAATAGGGAAATATTCACATCTGGAGGTTTCAGTACTTCTTTTTTCAAAGAGCCGTAAACGCATGTGTGGTTCATTATAAGAACTTATTCAAGTTCGGGTGGTCCCATAGAAGAATAGTTATATCTGGGGTTTTGACACGGTTCCTTTCTTCAAAGGGCCGTAAAACGCCTGGGTGGTCTATTATCTCGACTCTATTCACGTCCAGATGGTGACACTAAGGGGGAGAATTCACAAAGGCGATCACAAAGGAAGGAATTGTCCCACAGCTGACCATATGTAATAATGTTCAGATATGTGTCGTTTAGAAAGGGAATGAAGTTTACGACTTCTTTACAACACCATTTCTTATTGTATACAGACAAATATAATGGAGGTAGGGAGTCGTATAAACAGCAAACGTTTGAAATATTTAATGCAATCGTCTGAACACTTGTGGTTTAACTTTTGAATCAATGCTTTTTTACATGAATTTGTAATGTTTATCATTTTGATTATGTTCAGTTGCATTATTTATTCAATTAAATATTTCTATCCTGTGTTGCACATTTTGGGTGCATCATGTAAGATAATTTAAGGTATCCTTGTTGAAACGCCTTTGGAATATGCAGGAAACTAATCCAATAATATACTCAAATAATTCAATTATATTACATATAGTAATACAAATGTATAGAAAAAACTATTTTAAACAAAAAATATCGCGTCATGTATTATAATATTTTCCAAGTTAATAGATTGTTGTTTTGTCACTTTATTGACATCAAAGTACATACGGTACAGAGATAGCAACTGTTTAAGAATTAGGCTTGATTTACCAAAGTGCCTTTTGCTTTTAAGATAAGCCCAGAGGGAGATATTAGAGGGGAAGGACATTCTCCTCCATTTCCTGTGATATTTAGAGTGGTGTTATCGATATGGAGGAAATATTTCTTGGGATAAAAACTTTATGGAGCTACGATTCCTCAATAGGTGACATGTATGCGATCGTGGAATTTTGCACTATTACCGAATATTTTTGCCAAAGTTAAGTGCTATTGATAAATTTTAGTTTTATTGCCCTATGTTAATAATTAGATTTTTCTTCATCTCCAATGACCAATAAAACTAATAAAAAGTCTTGATTTTCCTTTTTTTGGTGTTTTTAATTATTTTTTTTAAATAATTAATTAATGTATTGAAAATAAAATTCAAATCAAGCTATTTTCGTATGAAAATTCTATCAATTTCTTTAACGACAATTTGAATGACCTGTAATTTTCCCTCTTTCTATTTTATTCTTTTTTATATTTTTTCCACTTATTAGATTGTAGTTTTTAGAGTCAACAATTAAATAATTTTATTCTAGTTAGTTTAAATTAGTTTTGGTAAGTTAAAATTAGGTATTTTAATTTATTTAATAAAGTTTTGTAGATAAAATTATTAATTTTCATTTACCATTGTATTAACAAAAAAATTATTTTCTTAAGTAATTTAATTAATGCCCTTGCTGTGAATCAAAATTGTGGTTGAAACGATATGTAATTATATAATAATGTAAATGAAAATATTATGTTAATAGTAAATATCGAAAATTTAGTATTTGTTCTCGAATATCATATAAATTGTGTGTATTAAAATAGACTGTGTCTTTTAAAAGAATTCTCTAGAAATCACAAGATGTTAATTTAATGATATAAGTTATGCTTATTAAAAATTACAGGAAGCCAATTATGCAAAAAAAGGTAAATAGCAACTCGAACAAAATAATACTTTTTTTCCTGTCTTCAAGTCATATTTAGTTTTAAAAAGCGAAATGAAATACAAAATATTTTGATCTTTCTATGCTTCTGGCATACTGCTGTTTATGGTTGTAAATGGATATAAAACGATTTGTTGCTCTGTTATTTCAAATATGATTTATTCTAAAGATAAAGGTCACTAAAACGTTTTAGTGAAGCTTCTATGAAAATATTTTTGACATTTAATTAAGATGGCAAAACTTTTAAATCATTTTCATTGAAATTCAGATGAATTTTAAGCAAAGTAGCTTTTGATAATTAGAAAAATCCGTCAGGAGCATTATTTATATTTGATGCACTTTTCATTACGTTATATGAAGAAATGAAGTCAATGAAATGAATTAATGAGTCAAAATGTATTAGACTTGATGAAGAATGAATTGAATCAGTGAATCAAATGTCTTCTTTAAATAAATCATAATACTGAAATTAAATTTTAACATGAAAAATGGATTCTCGGATCAAATTTTATCCATCAAACTCATGCGAACATTCCGAAAGTCAATAGGGGTTGCGGTGGTCTGATAGTCGAGCCTCGGCTTATGAACCGTAAGGTTTCAAGCTTGAGACCCGATTCTATCGAAGAGTCGTCGTGTAAGAGGGTCTGTGGCACGTTAAAACCATCACGGCCAAACGTCTTCCCCCTGGTGTGGTGGGGAGAGGGGATACCAGTCCCAATGTTTCCCTCGTCATCTGACAGCAGTTCAAAATTACGAGGTGCGCCACAAAACAGCCTTAGCTTTGCTTTACAAGGGGGTGTTAATGTAACTAAACTATATCGAAAGTCTATACAAGTGTCTTCATTCTTTATAAATAATATGTTTTGGTAAAATAATTTGAAATAAAAATTCAGCTGCAGGAGTTGTTCCGAAACATTCTCGAACTCTCAAGAATAAGAGAGATATCTCCCCCTGCCTATAAAAATCAATAGATCTTGGATGTGAAATTCACGATTGCTTTTATTTTTATTCTTAGAGTCTTCAAAAATGACGTTTCGCTTTTCGTAATACAATGAAAAAGATCAAATATATCTTTTAAAACCCAAATTTAACATAAAGTTACTACTTTGATAACAAGATCAAAATAACAAATTTCTTTCATTGCGTCGTTTTGTTTTTGAATGATCACATTTAAAGGCCCATGAATGTAAGACAGACAATGGTAACTTCCTTGAAGAATTTCCTTTGAAATTTAATACGGATCTACGCTTAGGTACTGAAACTGTGAATCAAATTTTTTTGCACTCAATGTATTTTTAAATGGACTTCTTTAAAATATAATAGAAATTTATAAATTTGAATGTGGATCCACAATCAAATTTTAACCTTTTATTCAACTTTAATAAGGCATCAGGCATATATAAAACTTTTTTTTGTATTGACAGACAGACATAAGTATAAAAAACGAGTGTTTTTTTACTAAAGGTAGTTTCGAATGTGAAGATTAGCCAAAGGGGAATTTACAGCAAATATGATGTTTTCGCTTTTCTTTATTTCGTATTTTAAAAGTAAAAATTAAGGTGAAATATAAAAAGAATTATTTGATTACACTTGAAATTTTTTTTATTTTATTAGAAAATAAAATGATTATAGCTGCCAGCTTTATCCTATAAATCAGTATTTTCTAACAGATTATAATTATGACGAATGTTTGTCGTCTACATTTTTGTGAAATATATGAACTCAAGCATTATTGTAACGGTTTTCTTTCCAACAAATGTAGATTGTCAATGCCAGAATATTTTGAATAAACTAGAAAGAAATAAGATGCAAAGCTTTTATTCAGTTTTCTAAATAATGGGTTTTCTCGTAATGCTTTTCTTTATCTGCTCTCTGTAATGATGCATGCCGTTCGTATACACAAGACGTTTTTTTAGTAAACGACGTTTAGATTTGGACGTCTCAATTTACGATTGTTTGCAGAATATGCCTTTTTTTAAAGTAAGATAAGAACCAGAAGACAACTAAAATCTTATCTGAAATCAGACGAACTCATTTCACTGTATACAAAAAAAAAAAAAAAAAAACTATAAAAGAGTAAAATATTTTTTTCGATTACTTGCTGCAAATATCACATTTAAAATAACAAAGATTTAAATTTAATGATACGAAAATGATCAACATCAAATGTGTTTGTAATAAATGCATTCAAAAATCTTATTATCAAAGTTGTTAAAGTATGAACGATAATCTTGATCCTAAAATACATTTCTAATTTATTTTATTTATATAGTTTTTAATTTTTCAAAATTAAAACTTAAAAAAATATGAATATAATTTTAAATGATATTATTTTGTAGTTTTAAAGTATTTAGATTTTCTATCAAAAAATAAAAGAATCCCTGATATTTGATTCAACTTCTGAAATTGGAGGAATCTATTTAGTAAATTTTCAATTTAAAAATATTTAGCTAAAAAATGCAAATTACAATAAATTAATGCAGTTTTTAATCTGTTTTTATTCGGCCTTCAATTATTTTTTTGACTAATTGGCAGAAAAAAGGAGTTTTTAATTAAAAAAAATTAATTTCTATTCGTGGCATTCACTGAAATTTATATTATGTAAAAAAGAACTTAATATTGAAGAAAAAGCTATTTATGAACCATTAAAATATGATTTCAATTAAAAACTTGTTAAATTGAGGACTAATATTGTAAACAGATTTATCTAGTCTAGGGATAACATTGTGTGTGTGTGTATAATTGTTTATATTCTATCTGAATAAAGCTCTAAAATTCAACATTATAAATAAAAAGAAGAGCCGAAGCAAAAAAAGATGAATGATCATCTTTTGAAAAATTTCGTAAATTAAAAACTAATTCGTGTTTTTCTTTCAGGCTTGGTATAGTAATTCATCAATATTTTTCACTGTTCCTGACCTGCGGAATATATTTTAAATGATTTTACAGATATTTTAAATCTTTATAATGAAAATAAAAATAAAAATATTACGCTATTTTCCCTTTAAATTCCAATATTTTAAGATATCTTAGAAAAACAGTTTATTTATTAGTTCAGGGGAAAGGTAACAAATTTTTTATTTGTTCGATTTTGGGTATATCACCCAATAAATTTTTTTAGCAAGGGAGTTCTTTCTCTGTACCTTTTGTTATTAACCCAAAATACCAAATTTCTTTCAGTTTCTCAAACTTTTTGAATTTTTGCTGATGAATCTTTTATTTCTTGTAAAGTCATTATCATTTCATTTTATACAAAAATTAAAAGTTAAGTAAATTTAAAATATATAATATTAGATAATCATGAACCAGAACTATTTCTTTGAAACTTATACACTTAGAGTTGCAATAAAGTTTATCATATCGTTGATGAACTCACTTGAAAATTTCTGAAGGTACAATGCACCAATATCGGTATTGATTGCCATTAATAATGATAGCATTCTTCTGATGTTACTGCATATGTCAAATATTTAATGCGTAAAAACGTTAGGATCGATATTAAAGGAATAATTAATGTGTCTTTCTATGCTCACTGCAATTCATTAATAATTAAGTCAATGTCTGTTTGACTTACGTGATTGGAATAACTATTCTCCGTTCTTTATTAACATTTTATTAAATATGTATTGGAATTTCCATTTGAGTTTTATTTATTAAGATGTCTTCTCTAATATTAATATAATTATTCTTTTTTCTGACTCATTGTGAATAAAAAAACACAGAAAAATTATTTTGAAACATATAAGAGCTAAATAATGTGATAAAGAGATATAGATCTAATAATAAAAAAAATCTGAACTTAATTTTGAAAATATCTTAGAAAGAGTTAGTGAACTGAGTCGTATTTTTCTTTATCAATATACTTTTCTCATTATGCTTGTATCGACAGCAAAGATATGGCTTAAAACTTGTAAAAATTCTTTTATAGAAAAGAAAAGGAATTTACCCCAGAAGAAAACTTTCCAATAACTTCAAAGATTTTCGATATATTTACTTAAAAGTATCGCTGGTTGACTTCATCTATTGGTGAAGCTACTTTGAGAGGTAATGAGATTCTTTTCTTCGAAGTAATTGGAATTTTATTCATCTCATTTTCTTACGAAATTGGGTTTTTATCTACCCTTTTCTATTTGTAATACTGGTTTCTCTTTATTAAGGAATACGTTTTTAAATTTTTATTTCTTAGGTTTTTATTCCTTATGTCAGACGATTTATGCTCGTTATATTCATTCCGGAACATTCCTATGAAATATTCAGTTCAATTTTTAAATTTTATTTTTCTACTAATTTTATCAGTAACGGTAGACAATTTTTCAAAAATATTTTTAGTTCTTTTTATTATTTAATCAGTTTTTTGAGTCTTTATAAATGCATTGATTTTAGCAATTATATTTCTAGCGCCTGATAATTGTAACACTTTTTAGTAAGCCTTTATTCTTAATTTTGTTAAATGGAAAGTTTTTTTAAATTTGTTTTTCTCAAGTGTCTCATTCTTAGAATTAAACTATTTCATTAGCTTAAAGGCTGACATTTTTCAAGGAATTCTATTTTTTCCATTTTTTATATTTAAAAAAGATTTAAAAGAAACAATGATGAGCCATTTAAATTTTTTGGGGAAATTTTTTCTTAAAATTTAATTAAATTTGGAAAAATTTAATTGTTAAAGAAAAAAGATTATTTTAATGTTTGACAACGATTAAGTCTTAAAAGTCATTATTGGGATTAAAGGATTGAAATTTCTTGTCATTAAATTAATAAAGCCTCCTTTTCTCTAAATTGTAGTCATTTTTTAATTGCTTTGAAATATATAAATTATTTAGAAACCTTTTTGTTTTATTCTGTTATTTAATAAATATTACTATTATTTAATAGATATTAGCCTTCAAACTATATTTATTATTTTATGTTTTTTAAAATATATGTAAGATTATTTTCGAGATTATGCGATCTTGGAGAAGATTACGCAATTTTTGACGGAATTTAATTATTTTAATTTTAAAAAATGGAAAAAGAAGAATGATACATTGACTTTATTTTTTTATAACATTGTGAGAATACTAATGAATCGATTATTTATCTATAATCTGTTTTGTATTAATCCGGAGAAATTAATTTTAAAAGTAGTTTTTGGGATTTTATATATGTTTTAGAGAAATTGAAAATCTTCTGTTGTTCTTTTCTTCATCTTAAAAATTATTCTGAGACCAAATTAGAGGATTAAATAAAATTAAATGAATCAATATTTTTTGCTGAATTGTTAGTTAATTTTCTTCTTTTCGCCTTTCCCCTTGAATAGGTAAATTGATGTATTATTAATCAATCGTTCGATGTATTATTGATGAAATATTAAATTTATAATTGAGCTCAAAGTGATAAAACAATAAAAATTGTTTGAAATGGTTACACACTTTAAGAGGGTGAGCAGTAATTATATTAATTTAACAATCAGAAACCCCGTAAAAGTTACATAATATAAAAATAAATGTAAGACATTATTTTAATATAATTGTTATGCCTACAACTTTTATAGATTTTTGCTTGCTTGCTTGAGAGAGAGAGAGAGAGAGAGAGAGAGAGAGAGAGAGAGAGAGAGAGAGAGAGAGAGAGAGAGAGAGAGAGGAACGGTTGCACGGGAGTTTGTAGCTGGTACTGCAAGAATGTGTGTTAGTAGGAGTACCAGTGAGAGCTCAGAGAAACGAGTTTAGATTTAAACCAGAACTTGTTTGTATATATGTAAATAAGTATCAATCACATAACCCATAAGATATAATAAATTTGTGTTGACAAGAAACGTGTTATCACTTGCTTCAAAGTGTGCAACAATTAGGAAAAGTTGCATCTTATTAGAAACTTTATGAACCGTATATTTTGGGAATAAAATTTAAAAAATGGATTTCAAATAAAAAACACATTTTTAATCAAAATTTAATCCAAAAATGTATGAAGATGGAATTCTAATTTGTAAAATTTTGAAAGTAGAATTAAATACATTTAATATTTATTCTTAAGTCATAAAAAGTATTTCAAGAAACTAATCGCATCTGTTATGCTTTATTTCGATGCAAAAACTGAAAGAAAAACATTTCTTTTTGTACTTTCTTCGTAAAGGCTAAACGTATAGTAACTATTTGTTATATATTTGACTTACGTGATCCAACTCCTTATTCCCAATCGTTTACCAATGCATATTTTAAAAACTTTTTAAATGCTAAGATAGAATTTGCTTTAGATTTTTTTCTTAAACGATTATTTACATCTAGAATAGAAAAAGAGCCATATATTTAAATCTGGCTGTGTAAGAAGACGAAAAAGAAACATTTCTGAAACCAAATGCAATGTCAAAAAGGGAAAGATCAGCGAAAAAAATATGAAAGATAGTAAAAAACAGAATTTTTTATTTTTCTATATTTATTTGGAAGTTATAAAAAAAACCTTTGTCAACTTCTTTGAACTTTCTCGATCAATATGACTGAATCTTCTCATTACGCTTGAGCTGACAATAGAGAAATAATTTAAAAACCAGTGAAATTTTTTTTATAGGTACCAACTGAATTTCCCCCTGAAGAATATTTTCCAATAACACCCAAAATTTCCAATATACTTGGTTAAGAATCTCGGACTTTTTCCATCTATTGATGATCCTATCTAACAAAATAATGAGCTCCCATTTTTCAAAATGAATGGCATTTTGTTCAGTTTATTTTCTTCTCCGAAAGTTTTTTCACTGTTTTCTTTGTGTAATAAATATTCCTTTATGTCTGGAAATATTTGTTATCATAACAGTTTTATTTTTACCGCTGGAAGATTTTTATTACTGTTCGTATATATACTTTTATAAGATTTTTTTTTCAATAGGGGCCTGTAAAAGTTTTTTTTAACATTAGACTACCATTAGTTTTTATTTGTTTTTCTGAATTTATATATTTATGTGTGAATTTGATTTTTAAAATGTTTTGCTACTTGAATAATTTTATTGGCAATACTAGGCACTTTTGTTATAGTTGATTCTGTATATTTATTTTGCTTTTCAGTAATTTTTTTAGTTTAAAGTTTTATTATTCTATTTTTACTTTCACTTCAATTCTTCTATAGGACGATCAAATAGCTTCAAAGCGTTGGAAATTATACTAAGAATTTGTCATTTTCCTATCGGAAGATATTTAATTTCATTTTTTAAAAATTTTATTTTGAAAAATAAAAGATGATTAAATCTGTTTTATTTTATTTTGAAAATAAAATAAAATTAAATACATTTTATTTTATTTTGAAAATAAAAAAAGAGTCGGTGAATCAAAGTTATCAATGGCATCTACAATAAGAACACCTTTGTTATTCTTTATGATGTTTGCGAAAATAAATCTTAAATGTAGAATTTTGATATTATTATTCGATGAAAGATTTTCAGAAATCTTCATCGAATAATAATATCAAAAAATGAAATGATTTTCAGAAAAATGAATCATTTTCAGAAAAATGAAATGAGAGCAGTTCTTGATTTAAATTATGAAAATATGTGAAATATTTCTTTATGGAAAATGCTTCTTTAATAATAATTAAAAATTGAAGTTAAATTATTAAGTCTTTAATTATTAAAGACTTAATAATTTAACTTTAATAATTCCTTATTATAATCTCATAACAGAAAACTCCAAAAGATGACTTTGAAAGTGTATTCACTTAATGAAAAAAAGGCTCAAATGTTCTGTGATAATAATAATTATATTTTAATATTTTTTCTTTTTCTTTTATTATTTCTATAATTTCTGTTTTTAGTTTCTAAAGTTTTTGAAAGAAATTAAAATTATTAAAATTAAGCAGAATGCTCAACTTTTATTTTAGAAAGTCCAACGAATGTTAATCGGTAAAAAGAATGCAATTCCATTGATATTTAAGATGTCTTTTGTTAACTCAATTCATCAAATTATATAATGCAAAGGAATGATTGTTTTAACAATTTAGAGATTTTCTTTGCTAATAGTTCTACATTTCCACATTTTGTTTAAAAAAATGTTTATAATAAATTAATATGATTCAGTAAGTATTTAAGAAATATTAAAAGAAAATTTTAAATCTAAATATGCCCTTAAATTGTCTCATTTATCATCATAATACAGCATCTGAGTATGCAAATTAAAAAAAATTGATTTCATAATAATTGAATTAAAATGAAATTAGAAAATTAGTTTTTTATTCTAAAAATTAAAATTTTTTATCATTTGTCTAGATATTGGTTTGTTCAAAGCTTATCTGGCTTTAATTAATTTAAATAGATTTTGGAGAATTTCTACTGCATCTAATTAAAAAGAATATTGAATAATTGATATTTAAAATTAGTTTCTGGTAATTTATGTATTAAAGTTGATTCAAAAGATTTGAAAACAATGTTTTAAATCTTTACAGCGTGTAATATAAAAATTTATAAAACACAGCATTTTCTACGAGCTTTTAAATACATTTTCATAAAAAATCAAGGAGAAAAAATTTTAATCATATTAATCTGCTGCCTTTTTTAAATATTGGTTTTAGTAATTGAGTTTATGAATACATGACATTTTTTAGATTGGAGTCCCTGAATAAATCGTTTGTAATAAACTCAATTTTCCCAATGTAATTAATTAATTGCATTTAGGGAAACTTTTAATATTTCTGCTAAGTTTTTAATCCACTTTGTTCTTCCCATGTACTTTTAATAGGATTCTTAAAAACGAAAACTTTGTTTTACTTATAATGTCTGGAGATTTCATCTGTAGTGCTGAGTTGCAAACTCACAAATTATTATTATTATTTACTTTCTTAAAATTATTGTTCAAAGATTTAAATTCATCGTTAAAAATAAATTCAATAGAGTTGTTTAGTTCATAAATAAATTATTTTTGAAGACCCATTTAAAATTTTTGAGAAATGGATGTCCAGAAATTTTTTAAATGTAGCGAAAAGTTAAAATTTTAATTCTACATGGTGGCAGTATTGTATTTCGCATTCGAAGCAAGAAATATGTTTTGCATCTATGTTGTTAAAGATTTATTAGATATGTGAGTCTAAAGCTGTTTTCAAATATCGTGGGTCCTCACACTGTTATGGTTAGAAAAAGATTCAGGTATCTTATTCGATATGATTAAATATTTAGGTGTCAGATAAGTATCGTCCTTTTCATCTGATCATTGTTCGAAATGACTATTTTCTTCCCAAAACAATTTCTGAATTGCTTCAAAATGGGATGTAAATATATTTCATTCAAATAGCCAAATCTGATTTATTTTGATACGATTCCTATATCAGTGCCTTGATTCCAAATTCGTTACAAATAAATGAGCAAAAACATTGAATATTATATGAATGCTGTTTTTCAAATTTCAAACACATTCTGAGATTCTGAGATCTTTCTTCTAATTAATTATGGATTCTTTAGTTATATTTTTCATAACCCTTTACATTTTTCAAGGGATTAGGGTAATATAAATGGAGATAAATGTATTTCATGGGAAACTATCTATGTAGATAAACAGATGAAGCAAAATTAAATAGAATCGATATAATAAATGGAATTTATTTCCTTGATTCTAGTTATTTCCTTATAGTCCTATGTATATTCTTATCTTCCAAAGTTTATTTGTTACAATTGCATGTCTGTTTTCAACCACAGTAGCAACGAATATAACAATCTTACATTTAGACGACAAATATTAGAGATGCATAGATTTCGAACTTATTCCTCAAAAACTGCATTTAAACTTAATTTAACTTCTTAAAATATTTAAAAATAATATTTTAAATTGACAAAATTGAACTGTTGAATAGAACTGGAAAATAGTGACGATGAAATTTATTTGAATTCTTTAAATACAGATATTAATGTAGAAAATAAAAGGGATTGATTTAAAAATATTTATTCTAATGATTTTAATTCTGGATTTTTAACAGTAGAGCAACAAAAGACGCAATTAGAAAAAATCAATTGCATTGGAATAAAAGTAAATAAGAATAATGGGTACTTTTTCGTTAGCCGTGCGCAAGCGAAAAATTGCCAAATGATGTACAATTCCGCCAAAATTTTACAGTTATTTGAAATTGAAAAATCACTAAATAATGCAAGATCCTGCCAAATTTCTTTGATGATTTTTCACTTGCAACCGGCTAACTGAAAAGTACCGAATAATAGGAATCTATAAATTCCTTTAGCATAACTCCAATGTAGAACTCAATAGAGACAAATACAGACAAAAATACAATTTTCTCAATCGTCTGCGGCAAGTGTAAATTTCATGGTTTAGAGCTAATGATTTAGGAGGCCACTTCATAATCATACTACAGCAATCAAACTAGTTTGTATGCATTAAATACTTTATTAAAAGGTTCTGATCCACTTTCTGAGTAAGTTAGCCAAGAATGATCAACAATACTTCGCATCTACATCCACTTCGCATCTACATCCACTTTCAGTAATGGTTGTGGCATTATGAGGATAGGGAGATTAAGGTACCTGCTGCAATCACCATTAAGACCGGAAGGTAGACAGATTTATAGAGATAACACGCTTATGTGATTATCAGATCCATAGGGAGTGCGTGATTTCATCTTCTTACTATTGGAGTTCTGTACGCAGTACTGTTTTCCTCTGAGTTTCTTTCAGATGCACTTTCTTGAAGGGACTGAAGAGATTACTCTCATGAAATAGATGACAATGAAGTGAATTTACATAACGTCATAGTCATGTGCAAAAAATAACTGCGTATGTCATGAAGCTATATTTTGCTTATGATGTAATCTAATAGCATTTCCTCTTTCTCCACTAAAAATGAGAAACTAAGCCATTTGATGTATATACAGAAGTTTGAACTCATTCCGTGTTTGGTTGAAATGCTTTATCTCATCGACAAGAGTGCCAAAAAAGTCAAGCCACAAAGAAGCAACTTTTCCTTTCAGTAGGAAACACATTAGTAAGCAAAGCAATTGGGTTGCTAGAAGCACTACTCTATTTGCTCATTTGGCTAGAAATATTTGCGATAAACTCACAGGACACATTAAAATAGGTTTCAACCCTGTTCTAGGCCAAGCAAATCAATTGAACTAATTTTTAAATAATAAAAACTTTCTTATTAAATGCTATTAATACTTAAGAAATAATAACTGAGTTGTAATGATATAGAGTTTTACTTAGATTTTTAATTCAAACAGATATATGAATAGAGTTATATTGCAACCCTTTTAATTTTCATTTTAAATCAATTATAAATATTTTGAATATTTTATAAACAGTTATTTTACTAAGAATGTTCAAAACTTTTTGTTTAGCTCTCAGAGTTTTCCTGACATTTTCAAAATTTTTGAAAATGAAAAAAAGTCTAAAAAATCTTAAAAGTGAAATTTATAAATAAGATTCATAATTGTTATAAATCTAAAAGTTTGCTGTATACACAAATTTTGTGACTAAATTTGAAATTCCTGTCTGTTTCAGCATCTTGTAAAATTTGTGTGATTTTTTTGCTTCAATGCGAAAAACAAACAAGCTATTATTTTGTGATGATCATTTACTATCTACTGATATTCCGAAAATTTTATGCTTTTTTTCATACTTCTTCAATACATACATTAGCTATATTAGAGTTATAACTTGACATCAATATGTATTCGATTAAAATTGACTCTAAATATGTTGGCAATTTAAAGCATGTTTTATATATAAGCCTATTAATAAAAATATATGCAATGACTATATATATATGAGTATATTACTAAAAAGTGCATACATTTGTTTCGATACCCTTTCCCTATTGAGTTCAGCCAAGATATTGTGAAATTACAATGGATCTTTTTAAGCTGTCTTTACTCATATCTGTCTGCAAATAAAATAAAATCTCAATACTTACATTGAGTTATCTTTCCGCAGCTATGAAGACGGCATATAAATCCATTTTTGCTTTGTTTGGGCCCTTGAGTAACTCATCACGTAACGAAAGTGACAGCAAAAGGGTACAAAACTTGTTGAAGAAATACATAACAAGTAGGGGAGAGATGAACGAAGAATTTGAATGAAGTAGTGAAACTGTTAGAATTTTAAATAAGGAGAGGAAGACTACATAGAGTCTGCATTTGAAGTGGGTTTTATCACATTAAATGAGAATTCCTATTCATGTATTGAATTCGTGTCAATTTATGAAGGCTCGAATAGATTAATGTTCTTTTTCTTTTAATGTCCTGAGAACCATAGATGTTTTACACGTCTATAAAACATCTTTAGATTCTCGTTAGAGTAATGTTTAAGAAAATGTATGATTATATTCCTGGTGTACTTTATCCTTAGTGTATGGGTAATAAAATCACGAATATAAGTCAAGTCGTTAATTTAGCTTAGTATGTGCTATCTTTTGGAAAATTTATTTTTTCCCTCTGAATAGAGAATGCATATTATTTAGGAAGCGATACTTTCATTCAATACAATGCATAATTTTAAATCACCCGTTAAAAATAATATCCATGTATGATAATATACAAAAAAAATCAAAGGGATAATAGACATGAAATATTTGAATAGATTTGTTAGTATGCGATTAAATTCTTTTCTAAGAATGTAAAAAAAAATGATTAATTTATTATTAGAAACTTTATGCATTTGGAAAATTGTAGTTTTTAAAAAATCTTTTCTTGCAGCTCCAACTCAAAAGCAAAATTGTTTTCTTCATTAAGTAGTTTTACAAATTTGGTATAATTATTGTTTTATAATTGACTGCTTGCTTTAAGTTTTGTGTGGCCCTTTTTGGTTTGTATCAATTAAAATTTATTTGATTTATTATTATATTATGCAAAATATGATTTAATTATGAAATAATGATTTATTAGTATATATTTATTGATATATTATCACTGTTTTATAAACTCACAGGTGTATGGGAAGCTATCCCATTCACAAACTTTCTAAAAATATTTTTTGTTCCTATTTTTTCGAGTTTTCGAGGGTAGCTGTTGCATTATCTCGGATTTATGCAGTAACTGAATTCAATAGTTGACGTGGTTTGAGCGGACAGAGATTTATTAGAATAAAGGAAGGTTACTATAAAGAACTCATCGAGTGAAGAATATTGGATATTAGTTTGGTGCAGAAGCTCAGCTTGAGTAGTTGATGCAAAGAACATATACACTATTTTCATAATGAAAGAACATTAATTTGAACCCCAAACTGAATAATGCTTTTTTTAAAAATGTTGGTTTAACAGCTTTGATAACAAAGAAACAACAGTAAATACGTTACAAATTTTATTGTAACAGCACTTTAACAACAATATAATTCCTGTAATAATTTTGTCTATTAAAACCTTTGATTCCGTAATATTTTTGATATAAAAACCATTATTTGAGTATTGTTGTGAATTTCATTATTTAATTGTTAGCGTTTTCATTATTTTAAATTATATTATTGCGTAAGTTATTAAAAAAATATTGTTGATTGATTCTGATGTGATAATATGATCCTAATGATAAAGATAATAAAGGCGAAAGGAAACTGTTAAATTAGGTATTAAGCTTTAATTCACCAGACGCTGCTTTTGACAACCAAATTAATTTTTATTTCAGTTTTACGATGTGTGGTGGAATTAGCTTGTTTCTGCCTTTCGTTGGCTTCTTAGGTAAGCCATTTTTGATTTTTTTGTATAAGTTTTGAGTTTAGCAAGTATTAAATTGCTAGTTTTTGATGATTACTTAAATGTTTGCCTTCTCAAATGTATGCAAATACGATAACTTGGAAACGTAATCATACAATTACATAACATTTTTCATATAGTAGTTGATCCGAAACATCAAATTTGTATGAAATATTTGTTGAAATCCATGAAAGTGTTACTGTGTATGAGTTCATGTTCGTTTCCTCATCCGGTGCTTTGCTGAAAGATATGCACTATTAGAATCAAAACCCACACGTGCAGATATTTTAAAACACATTTCAATTTACAAAAAATAAAAAGATAACTTTCATTTAGTTATTGAAATTATCTAACTGACTGCTGCTTCCGAGAGCAGTAAAAAATGAAATTCATTTATTAGAATGGATATTATTTAATCAAGAACCCAAACACTTTTTTTAGATACTCTTATAAGAAATATACACATATGAAGATTATTAGTATTAAATCGAAAGTTCACCATCAGATCTCCACATTTTAGATTGTTTTTCTGTGTGCACGATAGTTAAAAAAAGACTTTGAGACAAAAGTCATGATTAAACTTTTATATATGATCCCTATACCAAATTCATATATATCTGTCGAATTTTAAACGAAATTAATTCATAGAAAGTCTGACTTGCTTTCCGATTACAAGCAACTCAGATATTTACAATAAAAAAAAGACAGATAAATTAAGTACAGAGATTTCAAATCTAATTATTCATATCAAATTTTGAACAAAATCTTCTGGCAGTTTATTTATCTATACTTTCACATGCTAAACGTGATAACTTAAATAAATGATATTTGATATATAATTTTTTTAGTAAAATTATAATTTTTCGTCAAATTTTAACTTTTACTGGTAAAAAAATGCATATTTTTACTAGTCACGTCTTGTTTCAGAAGAGAAAAGCACTGTTACTTGATTATTTTCATTTTTTCCAAATTTAAAAAAAGTTCATGAAATGGAAATGAAAAATCAATTCTTTCAATTTTTTAAAGTGATTTAAGAATGGTTTTTGTGCAGCAATAGGCGATGAATTTAGTGAGAATAAACTTTAATACTTAATTCAATTTTAATTATTTAAGAATTCAAGTATTAATATTTTAAAAAATCATCCTTCTTTAGAGAACAACTGTTATTCCCAAAAGTTATTATATGCCTCATTTGGAAGCGATAGAGTCAAATAGCTTGCTCTGAAGAATGTACTCAATTTTATATGAAGCTATTTTGCCAACCTATGAAAGTTATAAAAGCAATTTTGGATAATTTTAGAGGAATTTTATGTGAGTTTGTAAAATACGTCGAATTAATAGCTTTTTTCATATATTATGAACAATATTCATTTTCTCAAGTATTTCACTTAAGCCGATGCCTGAAAGATAGTTTAGCCGACAATTTTCTGAATTAAAAAACAAACTAATTCGCTTTTAGCAAATTGGCTTCCCGCCTTGCTAAAAAATATTTCTTTCACTAAAATTCATTGAATTTACGAAAGAATTTGAAGAACGCTTTTAAAACGCTTTTATGAGGATGCTTCCATTTAGTAAATTGGCGAATTGTGTCAACAAATACATCACTTCCATTCCTGAGGGAGCTTCGTGGAAATTCAGGAAATGACCTTTGAGGAAGTAAAAACTATCTGTGAACAGTTCAAATTTGGAAAATTGCTTAAATTTCTTTTTGTTTTCTTATTAGTTTATAATTGGGGAATTTGGTTACTTTTTTTTGTTCTTTATTAATCACAGATAATCCGACTATGCAAAGTATTTTTCTTTACACACCATATAGCTGATAGAAAACGGAACAATGTTACATAAAGTTCTTGTGTTTGTTAGCATAAATTCATTGAAGGAATGTAAGTAAAATTATAATAAATCCTTAAAACTTAATAAAATATAAATATATCTAAAGTTTAATAATACCGTAATTTCATTTAATTATTCTGCATCTCCAATATTCAGTATTCTCTACCTCTAATATTTTTCATCGTAAATAGAGTTTTCCTTACAGAAAATGTGGACATGAAATTTTCATCCGTGTTTATCCTTTCATTAATTATTTTTAATGAAGGTTTAAACTATAAAGCATAAACCAAAGCCATATTTATGAAATTTATTTCATTAATTTTAAGATGAATAATAATGAAATGAATGAAAAAAATAATGAATAAATAAATTTCGTAATTATTTTCCTTACAGAAAATATGGACATAAAATTATCATGCGTGTTTATCCATTAATTAATTATTTTTAACGATGCTATAAACCATAAAACCGAAGCAATATTTATGACATTTATTTATAAAGTAAATATTCCTTTCGCCAAAAACTGTTAAAAAATAAAATGCATTGTATTTAGAGCGTGCCAATGCTGTTATATCTAAAATACAAATGAACTCAAACTAATTAACGCAGATAAATATAATAACGAAATAGTCTTCAACCCCCTCCTCTCCATTTTTTTTTGGATTTTCAAGTCTCGAGGGATCAATATTAATAAAGGGATCAATAAGTCAGACACATAATGGAAAAAATCCCTGGTTTAAATCCCTGCTGGAGGACAATTTTTGGTAAAGTATTCAAGACGAATTTATTATTTCCTTCTTTATGTTTCATTTTGTTTATTTTTTGCAATTCAAGCAAGTTTATAATTTTTTTATTTAATGTCTAATTACCATCCAACCAATGAGGATGAGACAGTGATTTTAGACAACTAGTTTCAATGTTTTTTTTGTTTATAAACGTTAAATACCAAGTGCCAAGAAATTTTGGGGACTCTAAATCAATATAAATTTTTGCTTTTGAGATAATTACTATCTTAATGGGTTCATTCAGGAAAGAAGACAATTTTATCTAGACAAAATTTTAGTTTATTTCACTTCAATAAAATTTCCAGTATCAAAATTTCGACTGAACAGATTGCTTTTAATAATTAGTTATTTAGTTCCATGTTGTTAAAAATAAAAGCTGAAAATAGCTATCATTCTGAGGCAACATTAAATCCACATCACTATTGTTTTAAATTCGATTAGATGAAACACGGTAATAAATTTCAAGTTAACGCCTCATTTAAATATATATGTTTAAAGCAATGAGTTCCATTCTACAAGGAAAACGGAAATCTGGAGTGGAATCTTCTGAGATTTACATCCTCTAACGTATCAAAAGGCTAAAAATTCCAGTTTCCTCTCATTTTCATCATTTGTTGCCTGTTTTTTTAACAAACAACCTCCACACAACAAGGGTGTGTGAGAGGTGGTTTCCTTTTGCAGTTTTGTCGTCGGTAAATGAGAAACTTATCTTCTAGATTCCTGAAAACTGCCCCAGCCGTTTGAGAATGATTCTAGAATATTATCTCACAACACCCTCGTCCCGTATTCAAGCAGACGCTTAATTTCATATGAATGCTGAGCATCTTTGGCGAGCATTTGATTCGTTGAGAATATTGGCTGCGTTTAATTTCAGCCAAATCTCGTATGCATAATTTAACATTCCTGATTCTCTCAATAAATCTTCAAATTATGACAGACGCTATAGCGTGTTATTGTGAGATCTTTTCACTTATTCCATTTCTCGTGAACAGACCCTTTCTTGTTATAGCAGATTCCCATGATATAGTATTGCTTTAAATGTCTGGTTAAAATACTGCAAAATGAGATTTATTATTTTTTCTTAATATTATAGTTTGACTTTTTGATTCCTCATGCAAATTGCAAAACCTTTCTTCCCTAACTTACATGAAATTTTTTTACTATTAAATATCTAATGGTGCAAAATACATTAAATCACTCTACAATAGTGAAATATATTGTTGAAAATCATAATAAAAATATAAAAAATGCAATCGTTATTACTAAAGTTATTTCCATGCCTTTTGCATTAATAAAAATCAACATTTATATTTTAAAATGATATAAAAAGAGAATTATGAGCTATATATTTGGGAGTTGACAAGATTAAATTCTCAAATCTCACTAATTTTTTTATTCGTTAGAATAATGATTAAAATAGTAATAAGCAATAATTAAAAATATTTTGACGTCATCTTTCATACTTCAAAGTATATCTATGTTAAATCTGAGCAACTTTAGATCAAAAGGTTTGTTCTGTGTAAGGGAAAAACATGCAAATATACCGTCTCAGATAGCAAGTGAATGTTTTTAAATCAAAATATGAATATTTGTTTAAAATCATTCTAGCATAAAATAGAGAATGCTTATAAAACAAATTAAATAAAAAGTATTATTTCATGTTACCAAAATAATTTGGAAATAAAGTGATAGAATTTGAAGAAATTTCATTTAAAAGAAAAAGTCCAATTAAGCCAAATATTTTAAATTATGATTTATTAAAATTTTTGAAAATTAATTGAAGTATTTTTAAAAACCCAGCATTTCTTAAAGGAGTCAAAACTTCTTCAAAAAATAATTATTTATTTAGTCTCGTTTTCTCATAATTAGAAGCAATTTGAAATTTTTTAAAACCATGTTGATTATATCAAGATAAAAATACAGTATTTTTGAAGAATTTATTTACGATTTATAATTGATTTTATAAACATCGTACGTATATTATATATAATATAATATAATATCTAATATTCTCCCGTATACTTATGTGCTATAAGATAATTATATTTGTCGAAATATAAAAAGAATTTTTGAATTTTATTTCCTTATAATAAAGATCAAATTATTTTTATTATTATATTTTTTATTTATTATATATATTTATACATTTAAAAAAATGAGAGACTTCCTATAAATCAACAAATATAATTTTGCCTTTTTTCTTTTTCCATGTTTATGCATACATTTATACAACTTAAAAAAAGGTGATGAAACATTAGTACCATTTTCAAGAATTATTATTCAGTACTCCGAACGGAAAGTCTTTTTAGATAAGCGCTGACATTCTTCATAAACGAAATCCAATAATGATACATGTGTAAAAAGTAAAAATTCTTTGAAATAAATGTAGTAATAAATCGAGCTTTGCACACTTATAAATGTTGAAAAAATAAAAGTCACAACTTTCAATTAGCTATCGATATAAATATTTATAGTAATGTAAACGATAACTGTAACTATGACCATAACATTTGCTGCCATGGTTATGGCGGATGATAAATTTAGAGAGGCATGCTATTGATTCAGCCTTCAGTCGACTTTCAATGCAGAATTTTCCTTCCTGCGTTAGTATTATAAGGGAGAAAACAGATTTACAGTCATAAAAGCGGAAGTATTGTTTTCACCCGCTGTACGTTCCACTTCAAGCTTAATTGATATATTATTAAAGAGAGTTTATAGTTATTTGATTTTCAACATATCCATGTTACCATTGAAACGTAAAATTTCTTTTTCCTCTAAAATATTAAACTATTTTATGGAGGTTCAAATATCAAGTATATTTATATTTAATGGTTACCAGTTATTTCATAAAAATTGCTATCAAAAGTATTAAAATTTAAAATAACAAGTTAGTGGCTAACATTAAATTAATAATTTTTCATACTAACTGTACAAAATGCTTGAAATATGAGTAGAAATAAAGCAGATTTTTAGTAAATTAACTATGAATGTTTTATCTCATACACCTAAAAAAACGAAAAAAGAAAGGACGTTTGAATTTTGAACATTTTATGGCCATCACTACAATTTTAAGAAAAGCTTTAAAAACAACAAAAGCTCTAAAATACATTATTACATGACTTTAAATTAATTTAAATATTCGTGAATAGTTTTTTAGTTGAAATTATATATTTTTTTGTGACATGCACATTATTGTTTATTGTTATTTGAATTAGAGTCCTTTTAAATTAATCAAGAAGTTTGAAATTTTTCTTTTCGAATTTAGTAGATAAAATTTATGATTTATACCTTTATTTCTTATCCAAAATTACCTTCAATAATTTGGAAAATGAGCATTAAAAATAATTTAAATAATTACTATTTTTGAACCATTGCACATGTATTAAGATGCAGTATTAAGAATGATTTTTTTCTAATAATAAAGAAGAATACTGAATAGAAGAAGTATTAGTAATAAAGAAGAATATGTATATTTGCCAAGGTGTGAAAGTTGACTCACTACAGACTAGACAGTTTAACTTATATCTACAAAATTTTGAGCATACCTTAGAAGCAAAAAGATTTTTTTGAAATATTAGTAAATTAAGTAAATTTTTAGAGTTTTCCCGTGATAACTTAAAAATATTATTGTATAAAAATAATTTTACACCGTTTTAAAATATAAAATAATTGCCGTTTTAATAATGGTACTTATTAGTCGCCTGAATTTTGGAAATTAATTTTTTTGGCTGATTCCCTATATAGATTAAATTATCACCTTGAATTTCAAGGCATTTTTGTTTTGGTTCTTCAAAAAATTTGGTCGCGTGTTACTCTAACATTCTTGCTAGTTAAAGAAAAAAATATACATCTGTATAATTTGGAAGACAAATAAAGAAGTGAAGTTGCAATATAATGAAATTTAAATGATATAGGCATCAGGTATTTACTTTTTAATAACTCTATGATGTTATAGTATTACCGTTATTAAAAAGTTTCATATGTATATTAAAAAGGAAAATCAATTAAAATAACGGCTTTTATTTCACACACTATGATGGAATCGTATAAATGAAGTTATATATTAGAAATGGTGTACTTATTAAGAAAGAAACGTAATTAATTACTTTTGTATGAATGTGAAATATAAATAAGAATTAAATACATCATGAATTAATATATTACTTCAAGATTATCAATTAACACAAGAACTTGTAGTAATTGTAATTGGAATCTGAATCGTTTAAGAATGAAATATTACTTTGAAGATTAGATTTTGCTTAAAAATAATTTCAATATTATTAAATTGCCAATACTAGAGAAAATTTCTTAGTATCTTTATGATAGCTCTTTATAAATATTATTTGATATGATACTGGTTTTATAAGTTTAATTTTTTAAGTTGGTTTTCTTCATTATTTTAATCCCTTTTTTGCATCTCTTGTATTTTTACAATATGATTTATAAATTATTTATAAAGTAAATTTTGATACAACGAAAAAATTGGCTTCAAATTTTATCGGATGAAATTTCCCATCAAACATTAACAACGTTTTTAAAATTTTACATTTATTTATTGTTTTGGAAAATAGTTAGGATTCAAGATAATAGTTAGGTTGTAAGTGCAGAATTCGATTTAATCGAAGAATTATCATGCAAATTTGCATTGCATATTCTAAATCAATCAGAACAAAAGCCAGAAAAAGGAGGATTTAAGATCTTCCTTGTCATCTGATTGCGTGTAAAAGTAATAGGATCCATAAAAATACCATTGTGTTACTTCTAAATGAGATTTTAGAAAAATTACTTCGATGGTGCCTCTCACTCACCAATCAAGACGGTGCATCATTCTGACATTTTATTTATTTATTTTTCACTTTTGATCGTTAAATCATCCACAGAATAATAAAACTATGTAAATTAATTTTTCAAAAAAAAAAGAATTCGAATTAAAACAATTGTGTAAATTTATTTTTCAGAACAAGAAACAAATATTTGTTTTATGCGAATAATTATGCATCAAATTACTTTTCTCTGTGTAAAGGGTTAAGCTAAAAAAACTTTCAGACTTTAACTTCAAAGTATAATTGGAAGCAATAATTAACTATATCAGGATTTATCTATAATTATAAAGAGACAATTTCAAATCTATACAGAAAATATTTAATATGTCTCATAGCTGTTTAAACTATGACATAGAGATGAATTTTGCTACTTTAAAAAATTAAATTGTCTCATTACATTAATGATGTTAAAATATGAAACTCTGAAATATCGCGAAAAACGACGATCGATTATTCGTATTTTTGTTCTATACTCCACATTTTGTATTAAAATAATGACTTTTGTTTATTTAATCTTTATCAAGAAATCTGAAATGCTAATTATAGTCTTAATCTCGAAGAACTTCGGTTTTGTTGCACGGGCATTCATTAAAATATCTGTATTGTTTAATGATAAGCTAGCCATTTAATACAATAGTTCTCAAATTATTCTTTTAATCGCATTTATAATGCTGAATATGGCCGATAACGAGATCCATTATGGCATCATTTGAAAGCCATTCACTTCATCCAATGAATGAGACTGCATTCTTCCGACTCATGGAATTTTAATGCATGTGTTGCCATTAAGCCGAACATCTTCCATTTCATGATACAAGACCGTTATTTCCTGAAAGTAATGGCAACGCCTTCGACATCGTTTAATCAGATCCGAACAGTAAACGTATTCCGTTTATTTTAGGCTTAATCGGTGAATCGAACCCTCTTTTTGTTTCTGGAGAGACTAAAAAAAGAGAGAGGGAATATTCCATTTTTTCTTCCGTTCTCTTCCGTGATTTCAATTTGCTTCGTAACTCTTCCTTTTCTGCCGAGTTTTCTGTGTTCCATGTGACGTAATCGACTGTTGTAACCAATCACAAGTCTCCCCGCGATTTGTCGACTGCGCGTGTAAAAGAAGAAGACACGTGATTCAAAGCACTTCTATGGCTTTAGTTCGTTCGTGTATTAACTGACGAAGTGGAAGTAGAGTATAGGGCAGCGTGTTATTGGAAAGTGCTTTTTTAATACTTTTCAGTTGGGAAAAAGTCCAAAATTCGATTTTAGAACTGTGCAGATATGCCAAGAAGTATTACCGAAAGTGTTTCCAAGGAATTTCTTGCACTGAAAAATTTGGGGAAAAATTATGGTTCCATTCAGGAAAATAGTGTGGGTCATCTGTCAGGTAGGATTACATAATTTTTTGACACGCATTTTATAGAATATTCTTAAGAAACTATCTTTAAGGCATTTCACTTCATAAATTTAAATCTGTGAATTATTTAAAATGTTATTTTAACTGTTTCTTATCAAACTAAAAACATTTGTAACAAATGAAAAAAAAGTTGAAACAAACTTAATAGAGTAACTGAAATAATTTGATTTATTGGAGATGACAGCAGGTTCATTGATTAAGAACACATTGGAAAAATATTACTTATTTGAGATAAATAACTGCAACCGTATTTATATTGCTTTTTTTACAGCTTATTAAAATTTTGCTACTGCTCAAGTTATATTTTTTGTACACTGATGATAAGGTACTCTTTTAAGATATTCAAATACCTTGGTTAAAATATATTTCTATTAATTATTTATTTGAAATATTTTATGAATTTTAGATAATTGAGAATCTTAAAGTCTATTTTATTACAAAGATTTTAACAGTAATTCAACAGGATTTTTTAGCCGCTCTATTTATTTTAATTTAAAAAAATTTGGAAATCCTATACTCTTTTTTTATTCTTTCTTATACATGCAAATTTGTTAGAAGGAAATGATAATAACGTGCGGATTTAGAATATTATTTGATACTAATTCGATGCTCTTTAAATGTGTAAAAAACGTTAAAATTTTATAATTTGTACTTTATGTATTTATATTTGCTTTTCTGCCATTCCGGTTCGCGTTTATGTTTGAGTTTCTTCTGTATCTGCAATGAAATATTTTAAGTATTTTATGAATTTTGAACTTCTATACAAAAATTGGATTTTATCTTGTGCTTAAATTATTTTGTTTTTTAGCTACTAGCAAAAGAAAATTATTATTTATTTTTTTACGATTTTAAAGACGTTTTCTAATATCATTCCCCATATGATATATTAAACTATAAAAAATTATATATAATTTTTTAACATGGGAAATAAAATATAGATAAAATGTAGGTAAGAAAAATAAAGTGAAAAATGGGTATGAAGCGGAAGATTTTAAAGGTAGTCTGTCTTGTTTGTTTTTCGTTTTTGCTTTGAAATTAGAATTATTCCGTGTTTTTAGGCATTTTAATATTTAATGGAATAATTTTAATGATGACTAGTCTCATAGTTTTGATAACTTATGGTTTCGATTCCATATGATTGTATTCACATTGCTGAAGTTTTAGTTTCAGAAATAAACAACAAACAGTTTACATTAGATATTTCAAAAACTAGTCAATATTTAGGAAGGATATTAGACTATGAAAGTTTTGTTTATGCTAAAATAGTTCACTTTAAATAAAATCTTTATCTTTAAAAACTATTTTTTTAATGAAAATATCATCTTTACAACTTAAAAAAACTAACATATGCTACAATATATGCATATATTGATATTTTTAAAAATTATTTACACCTCTTATATCCGAGTCTAGAGTAATATGGCATCCAATTTCTATAGATGAAATCAATCGTTAATTTCCTTTAAGGAAGGTAGAGTAATAATACGAATTTGAATTGTGACAAGGCTTGTATAGGCATTTATATGAAAAGTCAGAAGAAAACTGGAAAAAATAGATCAGACAAAATTATGATCCGTTTATAGTAATCAAAAGTATAAACTTATTTTTGTGAAACGTGATACTTTTTTGAATAACTCGCAACTATCTATGCGTCTCATTCTTAAAATGTAGAAAATATATATTTCTTTTATTTATAACAGATTTTATAAAAAATTTCTGTTCTAAAATCATCGGAAGATTTAGCTAGATAAGAAAATATTAACTTATTTCTGCGAGTGAATAGAAAAATGTTAATTTAAAACAAAAGATTAATAAGAGAACTGATAAATCCTATGCCAAAACTTTTAACATCCACTTCACCCGTTTCTCTGCCAATTGTATATGCATCCTTAGAATAGCGAAATTATTTCGGTAACATTTCAGAAATTGCATCTAGAATATAAAGCAAAATAAACTAAAACTATTGATTATATTGTTTCGTTTCGATAAAAATCTTGATTTTGTGCAATCTGTTGATGCAAAATCTATCTTTAATGTGCTCTTCTTTTCTTAATAAAATAAACATTAATGCTCTTCAAGTGTAGGATTTTACAGAAATCGATATTTTCTTTTGAGTGATTTTGATTTAACTTATGTTTTAAAATATGAAATGAATGTATATCATGCATTTAAATTTGTCACCATGAAAAAAGTGAAATTCCCTGTTTCCCTACTGAAATATGTAGCGTCCTATTTTGATTTGAATTGGGGCCCTATTCTGATTGCGTCTGTGTTTGCAAAGACAAATGCAAAAGGAAGCAGTGAAAAGGGAGAAAAGCACTTGCATGTTGAAGAAAACTATACTACAGGGAACAATAAATTGTTATAAGACTGCCGATTGCATTGTTTTTTTTTTAATCTATTACCTGATTCAAATATAAAAAAAGTAAAATCTTTTTCTACTTTTTTTGCCATATTTCGTGATTTTCCCTGAATTAATAAGTTTCAGACCCCTTTTTCTAAGAAAGAGTGAATAATATTTTCATTACTTACTGGATCCATTTTTAGTTGTTGCTTCATATTGGTGTCATTGGAATTAAGTTGACAAAGTTGATGCAATACTATATTTTAAGAAATACTGGAAATATCAATTTTTACTACAATTCGAAAAACAGTTCTTTTCTTCCACTGTGCAAGTATCAGTTTAAAATTACATCCATTCAACACTTTTTGTAAGCTTGAATTGATTAAAGATTTTATTTGAGGGGCATATGTTAAATACTTTGTTTCGTCCTTGTATTTGGGAACCACACAAGACTATGGATTTTGGATTGAATCCCTTCAAATTCTTTTCAAAACAAACTACTTATTTTACTTTAATAATATTACTATTTATATTATATATTTAAAGTTTTGATCTTGCAATCAAATACTGAAGCTTGCAGTAGTAAGTTTTTTTTATAGATCACGGCTTGAATATGCATTAGTCCAATTTATATTTATGAATTTCTTATGCTAAAGATTCTAAAACTTTTAATGAATTTAAGAACTTCTGTTATCTCTTAATATTTATTAGATTAAATGCTAGAATTTATTGTATATTGTTGAAAAGATTGAGTTATTTATCTTTAAAAATTTTAATTTTTTTCTTTTTGAGGTCCAATTTTACATTTCTTTTAAAAGCTTAAATCTGTAATTCTAACAAAAACCAAACCAATTTAATATTGTGAAGATCTTAAGGTTCGGTGTTTACATTATTATTAGTTTATTTTACATCGTGTACTCTGTAATGAGATTCATTTCATAGCATGCATTTTTTAGTATTTTTTTAAAAAATAAATTCAAAAAATATAAAACTGTTTTTTATTGCATTGAGAAAATTATTAAATGACAAATTATAGATGCTATTTTGGTGATGCAGAATTGAATTGGTGCGCTTAACTTAGTCTTAATAAGTGTTTGAAGATATCTGGGGCGAAAGATAATTTGTAGTGATTACAACTAATGATAATTACACTTGTTCTAGATTTATTACCGACCTACATAGATGTCTTCAATGTTATATAGAATTAGTTCCTATATAACTAGTTTTATATCGTATTTTATATAGCATTGCGTGACAGCGCTACTTCTGAGTTTAAGTATTGGGGTCGCATTAAGACAAGGGCTAGAAGCTCAACACGCAACGTATTTTATATCTTAAGGATTGGTCACGTGCTTCTGGTGTTGTCGTATAGATATTACTTCTGAGATATCCAATAACCTGCAATTGAATTTTATAAATTAATGAAAAGGATTAATTAATAATACATGTAAAAATACACTGATAAAAATTATGTACAAGTTTTAAAATTAGTCTAGAGTTGCCTAAATTCATCTTATTCCAATGTGTGTTTAGTGGATAGCGCTAGGCCCGAACTCCCAATCTTATGGTTAGTAGCCGAGTATCATACCGATCAAGCAAAAGGGGCCCTTCAGCTCGAAGGATATTCATGGGCTTATATAGCAATCACCACATGCGCATTAACTCTATATTACAGTATATATAAAATTGAGAAGAACTCCCGTTAATTCTTAGAAATTTTGCTGTAAATTATCTTCGGCATTCTTGCTGTATATTTTTGTCTTATTCGCAAGGTTTGGAATTTTTGCTGTTTATAACAGAAGTATGCTTATCAGTTTAAGGACAATCGTAATTATTATAGTTTTCAGTATATAAATTTGTCTTAAAATGAAAGCCTGATCTATATTCAGTATTGCTTAAATAATGTCAAACTCCTTGTGACATTCTATTTAGGACATTAATTAAGGACTAGATACTGTATAATTTATTGATTCATTTCCTGTATAACCTTGACTTTCAGGACCTAATTTTTTTTATTTTAAAGAAGTTTTTTTTTTGATTATGTTCTCGAAGTATAAACTCCTTGTGCGCCAACAAGTATACCACAAGGCTTACAGATGTCATTTCACAATTAACAGTGGGATGAATTTCGAAAATAGAGACATAGGCACGAATGCAATGAAAAAAAAAGAGGGTGAAAGCAAATACACAAGTTAAATACACAGAAATTGCTCACAAACTAGCAGAAACACACAGTAGATGAAGTAATACAGTTGAAGTATGATTTTAAAGAAGTTTATCGATTAAAAAAATTAATATTTTCAATGTTCAAAGCATGCTTTTTTCTTAAAATTTACTTTTATTGCATCGAATTACACGCCTATATAACTTGCATTGAACGAAATGTTTAAGCTTTGAATCTTTAGTAAATTTAATAAAAATTTATTAAAATTAAATAAAATACTAAATAATAAGTACAACATTATGAAAATTGCCCCATAATTTTGAATTCTAAGGTAAACTTGGCAATGTTCTCTTCTGTGTTAATGAATAGCAAAATCTTGAAACTAAATCTTGTTTTCTCTTTAGAATTTTAGCTTGTCTCATTGTATTTATGCAATTTGATTTAAGGAACTCAAACTTGCCGATTTTTGGAAAAATCACAAACTATAATTTAAGGAAATGGATTCGAATATTTTGTAGTTTGTTTCATTAAAACTATTTAACTGTGAGCGTTATTTTGGCACACATTCCAACTAGATTAGTTCTATATTAATTTTACGGATTAAAAAATTCTGATTTTCTAGTTTTTTTTGAGTAATTAGAAAAGTTGATATTTACTTAGTGGATACTAAATTCTGAAATTTAGAGGATTCTGATGCAATGGAATCAATAGATTTATACCTCTTTTGGGCAACAGAGATAATTATTTAAAATGAAATTATTAAAATTGTGGGCACAGTGTTTTTATTGGGAAAATATCGACATTAAAATGGTATGGAAAGCATAAAGTTAATTTTGGAGAAAAATAAAAAAATAATAAAACCAATTTGCTTAAGTACAAACCGTATTATATATTTAGATCTAAACGTTAATAAAACAATCATGGTAACCATGGAAATCGTGGCACTTTCTATTCCCCCAATCTGCTATTTGTATTAACTTTGTCATGGCATATCACCTTTTCAACTGCGTAAAGTATATTAAGAGTTGGAAGATTGGATTTAACCACCAGTAGATCTTAATGCTACGTTCTCATCTAAACTATTAAACTACCTTATGTGCATTACAAAAGGTAAGAAACATGCAGACATTATCTATGCATATTTACTACATAAGTGTTTTACAGCATTTTTTCAAATTTTTAAAATCATTCAGCCGTTTGAGACTTTTCTTCAGTTAGAGAATATGAGTAGCTAGAGATTTGGTATCAAACCGTGGTGGGTATTATGTTTTAATTGAGAGCCACGTTGGCACTTAAATGCAATGAATTGACATTCTGTTAAGAAACCAGTATCATTCGTATTTAGCAGGCCAATCCTTTTGTCTGATCTTAAACAACACGCACTTATAAAATGTGACATCAGTCGAATAGCATTCCTTAAAATTATTTCTGAGAGGGATTGTCATATGGAATTAATAAGCGGGATGTTACATATTGATTCTGTGTTGAACTACCCTTTTTTAATCACAAGGATTTATTTCTTGATGAAACCGCATCCATATGCATTCGTGCACCAAATATTATACCCATATTTAAATTAAATCTAATTTTAAATATCAATGTCAATTATTTTTAATGCCTATCGTATTATAGTCTATTAGAATTTTATACCATAATTTTTTAAAAATCATTCTTCCGTATATTATGTTCGATATAGAACCAATACGAGTTGGTTATTTGAACCTCAAATTCCAAATTTATTAATTGTTTAGTCATCATATCTTATATCGTTTGAAAACCTAATGACATTACATTACTCTATTTTGATTTGGGTAAACACCTATCTGATCCTGCGTTTTTATTATTTGCATGTATGTGGAAAGGTAGAAATGTTCTTGAAAATCTACGCACAAAAAATTATTTTTAGAAGCGATATCTCCTCCTTTTTCCATTTTACACGATTTTGAAATTAGGGAAATTAATTCATAGCACTAAAATATTGAGTAAAAATAAGCTGATATTTAGTAAATTAATTCGTATTTTAGGTTTAACGCCATTTTTCTTGCTTATTTCTACCTAAATTTTAATTGTTTATTAAAATAATTTAAATTTATCTGATTTGGTTTATTTTTCTAGAATGGTAAAAATTAATTGCATTATCGAAATTTCTTTTTGAACTTATTTATAAAAATATTAAATGCCAGAATAATTTTTTTCATTCTACTTAATATAAACAAACAAAATTAAATCTTACTGAAATCGTATCTTTTACGCATTTTAAAAATGTATATTTTTGGATCTTTGACTTTCACCAATTCTATTTGTACTTAATACACGTATTTTGTGACTTTATTTTTTAGTATATTTACTTTTATACAATTTTCGAAATTCAAAACTAATGAGTCTCTTACAGATGCAATGCCTCTGATGGTATGCACATTATTGTCCTCAATCATTCAGCCTACAAATCTATATATTTTGTTTGGTGCTAATATTTGTTTTCCTCACATAAATAAAAATATTTCTGATCAATAACCCAAGTTTTATAGCATTCACGTTTTGGTTCTTTGATACATATTTTTATTGTTATTCAATGAAATTATATAAAAAACATACATTTTTATGACAAAATATTATTTTAAATCTAATCTTATCTATTTGCATAGTCGAGAATTATGACATTCCTACAAAGAAATTCAAAGGGATTTCGAAATGAAAACGGAAAGATTATCTAAACTTTTCAAATAGCGTAACTCCCATTCAGCATTTCGTGAAATATGAATTTTCTAGAATTTGAATTTGAAATTGCCTGGGCTCTCCAGTGAAAATAATACTGGAACTTAAGCTGACATAAACTGAAAATTTTCTAAAGACGGAATAGTGTCGGGAAAAATTCTGTAATCCAACGTAGCGAAACATTTTTTTTGAATAGTAAGGCATCAATTTCAAAAGGTGTTAGCTTAACAAAAACTTATTGTTCTCGGAATATGAAATTCGGTTGGTTTGTCCTCGGATATTCTTCTGAATCCAAACTATAAACAGCTGCTTCAACATTTTTAATAAGCTACCAAATGAAATTATATGAAATAAAAATGTCAATGTTCGTCGTAATGGAGATTAATCTAAAACAATTTCAAAAGAGTATTATAACGTTCTCAAATACGAAGTATTCAAGGAGAAAGCTTCACAATACAAATCAATGGGACACGTGATTGTGAGAAATTTTCATTTCAAACCTTCATAATTTTTTTTGAAATATGTCCGTCTGAGAAAGCATTTCAAATTATTTTGAGCTAGATGGATTCAATTTAATAAGGTTTTTATTCAAAACTTTCAGCTTTCTGTTTTTTTTTGAGGAAGTCTCAAAAAAAAAGAGTAGAGTACAAATGAATGATGTCTACAAAACAAAGAGTTATGTAGGTGTAATTTAGTTTAGAAATTTAGTATCTAAAATACACATGTATAAAAGAACAAGGCATTTAGAGGGTTACACCGTGTGTCGGTTTGTACTCTCACAAGCATGTAAAGGAGATAATTATAAAAATGTTTCTTAAATATGAAATTTGGGATTCGTTTTTGTGATTATAATTACTGCGTGTGAAACTGATTTCAATGGGTCATAAATCTCTATTATTAAAACTCATATCGATTTTATACTTATGCATTAAACACATTCCAGTGATTAATAGCAGGAAATTACCCTATATATTCAATAAAAATTATATTCATACTAAGGATCAACATTTAATTGCTATTGTTCGATAATGCCCTGTAAGAAATTGTAGGCCCTGAGCTTCACAATTTTATACCAAAGGAGGGAATAATATTTTTTTAAAGAAAATATGCAAGTAGTGCGGAAATATCATTCTTCGCTGATTAGACAATATGGGGATAATAAGCGAAGCATCAACTTCTTTTTTTTTTAAAAAAAAGAGTAAGTTAAAAACATCTGCACTTCACACTGAAGGAGCCGAACAATCTTCTATTTGACATCATTACACGAACGTTATAATAGTCTATCACAAAAAATATAATGTGAATATACAAAAGAATATAAGCATGTTATATGATTATTAATCGCGCTCAGGTCTGGTTCGCATGAAAAACCCCAAAGAATTTAGAAGGATCCAGAAACAGAACTGAAGGGCTTCTGGACAAAAATTAATATCAGGAATAACTTCTACGATTTCTAGCTAGGGAATGAAGCAATAAAGGCTTCAGGTGTCTTCTAATAGAATAGAATCAAATGGAATAGAAGTACTCTGATTCCATTTCAGTTTTCCTACATAGAGAACAAGAAATTCATCTTTAAATGGAATAGTAAATTCTATAGTATTCACTTGGCTTGTATATCTAGTAACTGATCAGCAGTTTGATCAATAATATGATTGTGGGAAAACGAAATGTCAGTTTAAACATTCGTAGTAATCTTTACAAAAGCAATTTTTACTTTCTCATATACACAATAGAGGGAAAGAAGAGTAATCATGAGTAACCTCAAACTCGAGATTTTGACTAATGTTCATGTTTTAGACCACACTAAATTGGCAAAAAATCTTTTTTTTGGAAAATGCTCATCTGTCTGTCACAAAGATAACTCAAACGCCTCGAGATAGATAGTTAAAATTGGGTATATGGCTTTTAAATAAAATTTTGAGTAAAATGTTCATTTTAAGCCTTAAACTACTTTCAGAATTAAATCATGTTTCGCCTTGGTACATGACGGATCTTCGAAGCCAAACAATATAACAAATTCTACAACGAAACTTCTAGCACCTCAGTAACAAGATTTATTATACTTCTACAACTGTATTTGAAAAGGGTAATACTTCCCTACTCTATGGAAACATGCTGTAATAATTACAGAGTAAAATCTAAGAATCCATCAAACCATCGCCTAATAACATTGACCTTTTGTCTTTGCTAATTGATCTGTATGGAGATTAAATAAAGTCTTTCATATCATTGGGAGGCTAATAAATTTCTACACTCATTAACGTTAGTTTTTAATTAATACTTCTTCTGTACAGCATAAGTATCAATTAAAAACTAACGTTAATGAGTGTAGAAATTGATTAGCCTCCCAATGATATGGAAAACAACATACCTGTATAAGTTGTTACGCTTTTGAATTATTCCGTTTTTTCGTAAATGCCGACTGACAGTTGATCGAAAGGATTGCACAATTAATTCAAAATTTTAAGTGAATGTACTTTAAGCTTTAATAACAAATTTTACTTATCTGGAACTTAATGCAGTTAATTCGCTTTTCAACAAACAGACCGGCAAACAGACGTTTATATACGTTAAAAGATTTCTGTAAAAGTTACGTTTAGGGTACCCCTTGCCGCGCCAAGGATGCCAGGTCGCCAATAAAGATGGCGGACAAAGTAAACAAACACATCTATGGGATAGTTGCGGTTACCACTTTTCGCAATATAATAATTTTTTTTTACCGATAAGTATTCTTTTTTTTCAAATAGAATTCTTTTAACTTAAAAAAACACCTTACAACTTCGCTAGCCACGGGAGCGGGAAACTAGTAGCGTCGCTAGTACACTGAACATATAAGGATGTGTGGATAGCATGAGCAGTAAATAATAAATAATCGAGAAAGACAAAGACACAAAAAGAAGGGATTTAATAGGAAATTTTATTTATAGGAAATTTATTAAAAAGAGTTGAAGCTCATGCACAACTCAGCCTTTGTAGGAAAGAAGTAAACAAAACACCATTAGGGTTACTACAATAGCGTTGCCATATTGACGGCAAACTCGGGGGTACACTAATGACCATTTTAACCAAGATTCCTTTCAATATTTGGTGGAAATTACAAATTTGTGGTTTAAAAAGTTACCATATCACATTTTTAAGTGCGTATAAAGGTAAATTCAAAAAAGTGTTTTTGAAGGTCTTAAAACGGTTTCGGAAAGGTCTTAAACGTGGAGAAGCCTCAAAATTTTGAAGTCAAATCTTTTTAACGATTGCAATACTTTACTTTGTTACAGTTCGTGTTCGAGAAAGTAGGACCCCCCCCATTACTTCATTGAATGTTGATGTGACCTGAATTAATCGCATTTTTACGTAAATTAAAAGTTAGCATCCAACCACTCATATTACAGAAGGGATATAGAAGGTAATATTTAAAGCAAGGCATAAGATAAGTTGTAATTTAAGATATTATGTTAAGACGTGGAATTTCGCTAAATGGACAAACGGGAAAAAGTTTCGCGTGCATTTCGAATATGTCAATAATAATTCGCGTGCCAAACTCTCGTTTTGTTTCGCGTGCACACGAATACTGAAGTTTGACTCAAAATGAAGGTTGGATAATAATTTGCATATGAAAAGACAAATGGATTTCAAGCACCCAAAATGTAATAAATGATTTTTGAAATAACCAAATGACATTTATTGAGCTAAAATACACTTCAAACTAATAGAGCAATATTCTAATCTAATGCAAGTTTTCTAAAAATCGAGTTTAAACTTTGGAATAGCATTTTTGAAACGATTGTTTCTTTTCACATTTTACACTTGTGTGTTCCGTGGAGAAAAAAAACTTTTTTTAATGGAAATTTTTACATTTTAATCTATTTTAAATGCATCAATAAGCTATCAAAATTTAGCGAATGCTGTGATAATTTTTTACTTTATTTTGAAACACTTTTTCACACGTATTGTTAAAAAATTTATTAAAACTTTATTTTTTAAAAAAAAATCAAATTTTCTAATCTCTCGAAATATTAAATTCGTATACTATCCTCTTCACCGTTCTTAACTCGTTTATTGCGTTCAAATGAAAATTCTGTAGGGCAGCCGTAGCGCACTGCAAGCCTTTTACTACATTTAAAAACTCTTTTGTAAATGTTTACTCATTTGAGTTTTTATTTTTGTGTTAATGCTGCGAAAAACAGAAGAAAAACCAATTTTCTTGGATAGGAAAGAACGGTGAAAGAGTAATTTTTTTCTCATTTATCTGTCTCAAAACGTACAAAAGAAATTACTAAAACTTATTTCGTTGTCACTTCAACACTCTTTTACCCTCAGCATGTAATATTGCGTATATATATTATAGTACTACGAATCCATATTATAACGCTGCATATATATTAAATAATTTTTCTGCATATATATTAAATAAGTTACAATATATATTAAATAAGTTAAATTTCTATTGATAAGCGGCTTAAATAGCCGTTCAAATTTTATTCATTTAAATATTTTTTCCTTCATCTAAAGCGTAAGAAAATTGCAAACTACCCCAGCGATTTCGATTTCATAACTATTATTTGATGAAAAATAAGTTATTTATTTTATGTCCTTATAAAAAGACAGAATATTATTAGGCATTATGACTTATAAGCTGGCAGAAAAGCTGATTTTTTTAAAAATAAAACTAATGTAACTTTATAAGTGTCTCAAATTCTAAATCCTGCAACACGGTAGTCAGTTTTTGATTTTGTATACAATTTCGTTGCATATTTCTTTAAATCTAGTCATAGCTGATATAAATATAGGATGACTCATTGTTACAGACTTAAGTTTTCTCACCTACGATTATTAAAATATTTGATTAAAATTTAGGGTTAGAATTTCATACCAAGAAATAAAGAAAATAAAGACTGATTTGAGAGAAACTTTTAGCACGCATCTTAATAAACTTGTTATCGTCTCTTCTTCCTACATAAAAATTAGAGATATGGGCAAGAACTTGGTCTCCTAGGGCTCAGATTATTATTTTTAGTGTTCCACAAATCAACTTTTGGAAATGAGCGCAAATGAACTTGACGAAAATTCAAAACAAAACTATATTTTTAATATAAATTGCCAAATTTCCTTTATCTAAGGAAATGAGACGTTTTTGGATAAACACGTTTAAATGGATGCAAATGTAAATAAATATCAATGTGCTAAAATTTGTTGCATAACTATTTTTAAATGACCAATATATCTTCTATATGACTAGTCTTTACATTCTAGAGCTATCATATTCACTTCGATAGACAAACGATTTTTTTCTGGATTCCGATGAAAATTAGGCATACAACTGCAACCGTACTCTACCAAATTTAATTCATCTAACTTACAGACGTTTGAGTTACCATGATGTAATGTCGATGCGTTTTTTTGGAGTTATCTGAAACGAAGAGATTTTTCGTGAACTTGAACTTGAAAGATTGATTCCTTCTTTTCGTAAACAAACAAAATAGAATAAACCTTCCGAAAAATAAAATTTAGTGTACCAACAGGGACTTCAAAACTAAAATATATAAAAATGATTTTAAATATTTACAGGACAACTAATATACAGATCAATACATTCGATCCTATGACGGATTGGACTAAAATCTGATACATGACCACACATTAAAGAACGACACTGAGTGCCAAATTCACTTAATCTAGTTTCCTATGTTTAAGAGTTAAGTTTATTTGGATAGACGAACTTCCTATGGATTTCATTAAATTTGACTTGAAGCTGCAAGTCGTGAGTGTCACGTATACCAAATTTCATCTAATGAGCTCTACTGTTTTCGTTTATTGAGTTATAATATCAATGTTTTTTGGATACTGGGAGGCATAAAACGTTGATTTATCAAGGTCTCTTGATTGAAAGATTAAAAAACAAAATTCAAAGCGAATTATTCCGAAAAATGATCAATTTTGTACAATTGCATATGTTATTTAACATACCAACAGAGACTAAAAATCATTTTACATAAACTGCCAGTAGTTTCAATAAGTATTCAGCGTTTAAAGCAAAAACTTGGGCATAAGAAGTAATCTTCTGCGATAAACAGAATTCTTTACAAAGAATTTCTTCGAGTTTGAGTTCCACCTGTTATTTTAAAAACGCAATAAAAGGAAAGAATTGCTGACTTGGTAACTTTCAAGTATTTTGATACTTTGAAGTTCCTTTTTCTTACAGAAATGTTATATATAGTAGCGGTATAAAGTTCCTTTAAAGTTCAGCGCCTTTTCTACAGATTTTGTAGTCGTTCTTTTGAAAAGAAAATCTGGTATCTTAATATTTCCCCAAGATAATTGAGGAAGTATTCCATTTCAATTTGTTTCCCATTAAAGTTTCAAGAAATGTTTAAAAAAATTTATAAGGGTTAAAAATAGAAAACAGTGTTATTACGAGATGCAGTTAATTTTTTACTTTATTCTACAAATATAAATGCTAGAAAATCTCTAAACTTTTGCAATTAGTGTCTGTAAAATCAATATAAGAAGCAATGATTTTTTTGCTTTTACTTCGTAGAAATGAGATTTATTTTAAGATTTTCAAGAAATCCTCTCATATTTCTTATTTATAGATTATTATTATTTATAGAAGAGGATAGAATCAACGACAAAACGGAAGGGCGTAAGTTTAGAATGCATTAATTTTTCCGTTAGCAATTTTCTAATCTCTACAATTACAAAAGATAGTTGTGCTTGAAGTCATTTTATTTTTATGTAACTAAAAATTAAACTATTTACTTTTATATTTTAATTATAGTAGCATTACTTATATTCCATTTTAAATAGCATTATATCTAACTAGTGTTTGCTTATGGAGAGTATTACAAACTAAAAAACTGTTCTTTTTTTAAAAAGAATTTTAAAAAGTTATAATTGTAGGCAATATGAATTATACTGGAAAGTGGTACTGTACTTTGTATCATTCTTTTGTACTTTGAGAGTTTATAGTTCTAATATATATCAGTTTTTATGAATAAATGTCTAACTTACAGGTTAGCATGCATTTTTTCTTTGTAAATTCTTTATTAATTGGAATTTAGTAGATATCCTCAAATCCTTAATCGTGTAAATAACGAAATACAATTCTTTATAATTGTATCTTGGTACACATACTCATAAATAAGAGCGTGAATGCGTTTAGAATTTTTCAGCGCACTCAGCAATAGGATTCAATTATGTACCAATAAGAATTGTTAAAAAAAGAAAAGTAGAAAATAAAAATATTTTCGTTAATATACATTAATCTATACCGAAACGTATCAGAACAAAGGCACAACAATTTCCCCCCTGAGAGTTCTGTCATTCCCTAATTAAGCTAAAAAACCCTATTTGTGTGTAAAATATGTAATTCTTGTTATTTTATTTTTTAAAACAGTTTACAATACAATCGAATTATTTTACATATACCCAGATGAGGTTCTAAACAGGTAACTAACAAGCTCATTTGTAAATAACAATGACATGCGGTTAATAATACACAAATATATTTATTAGAAAACGAGGAAAAGTGTCAAAGAAAAGCCTCCAGCTAATTTTTTTAATGAGATGAGAACTCTTTAATGAGCAATCTTGCTGAAAAATTACTTTTCATCAAGATTCGAATTAATCACTTACTTCCATAATATGACTGGAATATCAAATGAATTGACATTTATTACTAAAATTTATTTATATTTTTTGTTTTTATTAGTATTTATAGAAAGAAAATTTCAGGAGTTCTTTGGAGCCTTTAATCTCCTTTCAGAGTTCTTGGAATCTTTTTAAAAACGAATTTTGATGTCAAATCTCGGTATGAAAAAAAAATATTTTCCTTCTCCGCAGCTGAAGTTCCACCTATCTTAAATGACATTCATTTTTACATCAGTCGAAATAATCTGCGTCGACACTTCGAAAAATTGCTGTTTTTGAAAATTTCAAAGATCACAGTGCCTCTGTCATGATTAATTTCCCTATTTCCCGTGAAACCAGGAAATTGAAATCTGACAGAGAAATTCTTTAGACTGTCGGTAGAAAAGCTTTTATCGAAGTATCGATTCGACAGTTTATAAGGAATGTTATAATTTAATCAAATGAACAGAATTAACATCCCAGGGTTCCTATATAGTTAAATGCAAATGTATTTTGAAAGAAATACGAAGTGATCGGCATTTTTTGATTTGTTTTCAATACCGTTATTTCTCTTCAGTAAATATTGGATGTATAGAAGATCAATAGTATTTAGTCGCGGACGGAAATTGCTTTATAAAAAATGTATGACATCTTTTTTCTCGTGAAACAAAAAGAGAACCGAAGAAAGTTTAAAGGTTTTGTTTTTCAATCAATCTCTTTTTTTTTCTTGGAATAGTTTTTGAAAAATTTCCGTCTGAAAACTGCTGTATAGTGTGAAATATTTGGCTTATTATTTTTCTAACAGAAAGAATTAATAGTTGCTTTCAAAATCAACATCTAAAAGAATATTTCTTTTTAATACAGCAAAATACCGAACAATAAATTATACTTCTGGTGATTTTATTAATTTTTATGATCTACAAAGATATATGGAAAAATATAAAATGGCAATTTTATTTTACACAGCTTTTTCCAAAAATATTTTTTATTTAAAAAAATTGAAGTGGTTTTTCAAATTATTTCATAAGTTTTTATATAGTAGGCTAAAATAAATAATTGCTAAAAATTTCAGATCAATATTTCTATTTTTAGAATGATTTTTCATCAGTTAAAACTCTAGCATAAAAAAATCAATTTAAAGAATGTTTATCTATGACTTTTGATCTTAATATAATAACGGTTTAAAAAAATGAATATGGTGGAAACTAAATACAGAAAAACTACACACCTTTGTTTTGATTTCTGAAAAGTCCTATAAACTAGGACTGGTGGTCTTAAAGGTCTTCAGAAAAGGAATCTAAGCTTAATAATTGAGCCAGGATGTTAACCTGAAATTAGGTTTAACCTCTTTTTTAAAAAAAACACAGCAAAAACAAATATTATTAGATAGTTTGAAATTGTGGATGACAGATTTTAGTATATGGATTTATTTTCATTCTTCAAAATCTGATTGAATTGTATTTTTTAAGAAATAATGCAGATATCTGAATTTTGTCGGCTATTCCTGTTAATATAGAATATATTATTGCTAAATCTTTGTCTAATTAAAGGAAAAAAAAATTGAAAATTTTTCCCAAGTGTTCCAAATAGCGATTTTAAATTTAATACTGCTCTAGCTAAGCTATAAATATATTTTATATTTCTTCTTTTACCTCCTAAAAATATCTGTGAATTTTTAATTTAAATATATTAATCTTGAAGAGAAAATATAAACTCGAAGAGCCCATATTAAAACTTCAGTCACTCTCTTACCCATTATCGGTAATATCCAATATCTAAATACAAAATCTTGCCTGTTTTGGATAACCAACCTAACTAAAGCTAATAAAATTTGCCATACTTTGTTCAAAGAAATAAGCCCATCTCGGTAAAACTGTTTAAGAAACAAAGAATTTACAATTTCTGTTTTCAAATTTAATTATCTTGATTTAAATATACAGGGTGTCCGAGAAGTCTTTGACACATTTCAAAAATTCGGTAAGAAAAAAATAAACGAGATAGAAAGTAAAATTAAATTACATTACATTTATTACCTCATTTAGTAAAGTTTTTTTTAAAATGCAAAACTGGCCGGGAGATTGCGGTACTGAAACGTTAGAAAGAGTTATTTAGAAAATGGCTTCTCCAAGTGAGCTCGCATTTTGTGTTACTGTGGTTTTTCGAATCGAAATCTGTGACTCAAGTTCAACGTAATTTCCGCACGAAATATAGGAAAAGACTCTCCATCTCGTAACAGCATTATTGCATGGAAAAATAAGTTTTTGGAAACTGGGAGTGTCCTGTGTCGACACAGAAGTGTCGTCGATAGAATTCATCAGTCATTTGCTCGTAGCCCCCGAAAATCAGGGGCCCACATCGAGGTATATCGATACGTTAAAAAAAAACTTCACTATTTGAGGTAATAAATGTAACTTAATTTTACTTTCTATCTCGTTTATTTTTTTAAATCGAATTTTTGAAATGTGTCAGACTTCTCGGACACCCTGTATATTACGTTCATTATTAGTTTGAAATGAATAGTTTTTTCTCTTATGATTAATAGCAATCATTGTGCGATTTTATTTTACATTCTTAACAAAAGAAGATCCAATACTATAATTAGCTAATATCTTCTGATCCAATCGGTCGATATAAATTCATTCCTAAATCTTAACTTTTAAAGGAATTTTAGAAAAAATTTCTATTCAATTTTGAAGTTCATTATTCTCACCTGATTGCATTGGACTTATTTTAGCTGGAATAATTAGTTAATCGAAAATATGATAACAATTTATTGATTTCCTGCAGTCCTTTACGAAGTAATCTTCCTTTACATAAGGTCGCTGTATCCTGTTGATAAGGTCTCGGCTCGTGAGTCTTAGGATTTTAGGTTTCAGACCCGAATCCAGCAAAGGACCGTTGTGTATGGATGTGTGTTGAACGTTAAATCCACCAGGGACGAAAGTCTATCCCCTGGTGAAGTGTGGAGAAGGGGCTGCCAGCTCAGGTGTCGCCCACGCCATCTGACCACGGTTCAAAATTACGACGTTCGTCGTAGAACAGACCTAGTATTGCTTTACAATGGGACGTTAATATAAACTAAATATCCCTTAAATTAAAATATTTTTTATTCAAAAGTAAATATATTTTTTCCCTTATACTACTCTCTTATAAAATTTGAACTAGTGAACTTTCAGTCAAATGACTGCGAAAATACTCAGATGCTATTTCACTTTTAAAATATTTGTACAAGATTAATGTTTTAATACAGAAGGCGAGATCTGATGCGAACAAAACCTACATACTGATTGAGTACTACATACGAATATCTGAGAAAACTATTAATCAAGTATTATGCAATAAGAAACAATGTCAATGTTTCATGTTTTTGCTTTTGCTTTTGTGAATTGAATGTCTGTGCAGATGCTTGTTTGCTGCTTGCAGTCTATGTACTTCGAGTGGGAACCTAAATGTAAAGAGAACATGGATTTAATGATAGCAGATAATCGGAAAGCTGGAGAATGGGCTGAACGTAATATATAATATAACAAAGGATTCTGCCTCGCCAGCAATGCTGTTTTCACATTTAGGCAGCGTTTTTAATGTTTTATGTTTTGAAATACGTGTCAAATAATCACCTTTATTGCACTTTGAAAAAAAAATTATATCAGAATTTTTTCGATTTTTTTCTTTTAACCAGGTTAACTTATTGTAGAATATACATACTATAATATATATACTATAACTATTCTACCTTTTAATTTTATTTTTGTTTTAAATTTTGTCAAAGCAGAAATATATTCTAAATTCTAATAAAAATTTTAATACTTGCTGGCTACTGTTAGTTGATTTTAAAATAATTTGTAACAGCATTTAGTATAAATAGAAGACTAGCGATAGAAGACTATTATGACTATTAAGAAATGTCTAGAATAATCATGAATATAATCATGAAGTAAGGAAATAAGTTAATCTATTATGAAAAAAAACTTGTTAAATGCCGTTTCTTAATAATTTAATCATCAGTTTCAATTATTACTGCATTATATAATCAGCGTTACTGGATTAAGATTAAAGAACTGTCAAAAGGTTTTTTGAATTCATTTGCATTTCCCTTCCCTTCATTTGAAGTAAAATAATACTCTGAGAAATACTATTTCCCCAAAATATTGGATTTTTATATGTTGCCTTAGTTCACTCCCGGGATAGTGTTGGAAAGTAAATAAACAAGATTAAAAACAAAATTTTTTTACAGAAAATTTAGAGGAGGATGCAGATCTGCCCCTTTGAAAGACTAGCGGCTACTGGATCAAACTTAAACATGCACAGTACTGAAGTAAACAAACTGGAGTTACTGATATAACAAACTGGACTGATATATTTTTACTGATATATTTTTGATACTGATATATACTGATATATTTTTACTGATATATTTTTGATACTGATATATACTGATATATTTTTATTTTGGAACTGATATTTTGTAATTTTACCCCAGAAATCATTGGATGTAAAGAAATGCTTGCTAAATCCATCGATCCAATCCCATCTCGCTTTTATACCCTATGAATTTAGAGGGGAAATGTCCTTAGTCAAAAAATTCAAATTTTAATATAGGCAGCTAAATAAGTTGGCTTTTTGACTTTAAGTTATTTTCACTAACATTGAAGTATTTTTTGTAAAAATATGTAAGTTTAGATGGAATGAGAATTTTAACCACTAGTTTTAAAATCAGTATCCAGTTAGAAATGTTCATTTCTTTAAGGACATACTTGAGATTTGAAGTTTAATAAAACTCGGATTTAGGAAATGAAAAAAAAAATCATTTCTGGTTATAAAGCAAAGAATTATGAAATATTTGCTTAACTTGCAGACGGCGGTTCGGAAATGAAATCAATGCTTGTTCAAAATTTTACTCAATCCACTTCGATCAATTGCAATCGATTTTATTGAACAGCTGAAATATTTTTAGAATTGAAAGTTCCCTTTTTTTGCCTTTATGAAAACACAGCCCAAAGGTGTAGTACTTTTTAGAAGCTTAAAATCATTGATTAGGATTGGCGATGACACTTTAAATATCATTTGTAAAGAGAAAAGCAATACTCAAATATTTATTTTCTTGTAAATTCCTTAATTGCATACTATTTTGTTATTCAGCAACGCTGGTACAAAATTTCTAAATCCTCGTTAAAAATCACCCACTTTAATGTTGAATATGTTACGAATTTTGAGATCAAGTCTTACACGATTATTACTTTTATTTATTTCACGCGAGTTTTAACTCTCTCATGGACCATTTATTTCTCTTTTGAATTTCTTTCCTTTTTGTTTTATTAATTAAACAACATAATTTAAGGAAATATATTTTATTTTAAAGAATGTTATGTTATTCATTTTTTAGATGGGGGGATTGCTACATTTCAAGGAACCACTCGCTTTATAAAATAAGTATCCTGTTAGAAATGTTCTTTTCTTTAAGGGCACAAAAAATTTAATTTATTGGTGAACATTTGCCATGAAAAGATAAGAAGCCTGTTACAATGTATAAAGGTACACTACATTCTGTATACATGCAGCGGGTTCTTTCTCTTTTACCCTTTGTATTTCTTATAAATGTATTTTGACAGATCATGTAAGTGAGAACTAATCTTCCATTGTCCCTGGGAAAGGATTAGAAACTTTCATAAATAATTCTGCTTTTATCATGTTTGAAAATATTGCTTTGTCGACATTATATGATAGGACTAATTTTCAGAAAACCATTTGAAACTATTAGGAAATATTAGTTTAATTAAATTTTGTCCCATTTTTCAATCTGTTTACACTTTTTTTAATTGATATTTGACAACAAATTAAGCCCACAAAACTTATACCTGTCATAACCTTAGATTTTGTTTTAATTTTCTTTTTAAATAAAAGTGAATACGATTTCATAATTTTTTTAATCATGCGGCGACCTATTTTTTTGGTTAGATTTTGATGTACCCGAATTATTCTTACCTGCTTTTACTGGTATCGCATTATTATCATGTATGTTTCCTTGATAGTAGATGCTCTTTTGAAAGGTGGACGTGCTTTTATTAGTATTGCTTTATTACTGGTAAAAGCACGCCAGATGCAGATGCGTCAGGCTTTGACACAGATGCGTTTTTAAAAAGAGGAAACGCTGTTATTTCAGCTCAAAATAGGTCGAGCTCCAAAACTTTGTTTGCTAGCTGTAAAAACTGAAAAAGTTTTAAAAATTATCATAACATAATATCTATACAGATGCAGGGTTAGAGACTGAGAGAGAAGACAAGCGATTGTTTCAAACCGTTTTAAATTAGTTAATGACTTAAGATAATGACTTAAAAGTAATGTTCTCACGTGACAAATTATAATTTACGATTGAAAATTTCCTTTTTAAAATTTTTTAAACCTATTGATGGAAATAAAGAGTTGTTTCAGATAAAGTCGTCATATATTGTTTGCTTTATTTTTTGAAAATTTATAACATGTATCACAAATTTATCTCGTGTGTTTAATTTTTTGCTTAACAGTTCTTTTTTAAGCTGTTCTACTTGTAAATATGTCATCTGAGCTATGAATTCAAATTAGTCATTAGCATAAAAATAGTCACTTTTCTTTATCAATCTTTATGCTCTTACAAGTTTTTGCCAGGAAATTCAATTTCATATTATTTTCTAATTGAATCAATAAAAACATGCCAATCTTCACGTATTCATGTATCAAAAGGTTAAGCTTTTAGAAGGAATTATAGATAATGAATTTTAATGCAATTAATTACTGTTTGTTTTTTAAACAAAGGACAAAAAATCAAATTCCACTTTTTCAAACAAAACATTTTAACGATTTAATATGCTCTCAGAAATTAAGAAGCTCTTTAAGTTAGAATGAAAGAAATAAGAAAAATATCCATAAAGCGAAGAGATAAGATATAGCCTATGAACATTTTATGATTAAAATTATGAATAAAAACAGATGTGTGCATTTTAATGAATACTTTTTCTAACAACCATTGTGCAAAGAAAGGAATTACAATGTGAAGAGGTATTACTGATTAATCTCTTCTTTCCTTTTATAAACATGAGGAGTTTTCTGAATTCTAATGAATTATTCCAATAATTGAATGGATTTTATGTGAACTGAAAAAAATTGATTTTCTTTTTACACCCTCAGATAAACTTGCGATAATACTGGAAATGTAACTAAGATAAAAACTAAGAAGTTGACATCTTACAAAATTTATTACATTTCTGGTCTTTTCTCGTCTAAACCTGTTGTATCTTATAAAATAAACTTTTATAATGATAGAATGTAATTACAATTTTAATAAAATGTAATTACAATCTTTATAAAATTAAATAAAAATTCTTCTACTTGCATAATATAATATTAAAATATCAAATTTAATATAAAGTTTTTGTACTAAAGGTTGTAAATTTACAAAATTTCCCTTCTAAGGCGTGTTTATAAGAAAAAGAACGAAACGACACGGAGTATAATCAGAGCTTTTATAAATGCAATCGCCAGAGAGCTAAGCACAACTATTCTATTACACTAGGCCGAGGATTCCCTAATTACAGAACTCCAATGTTAATAGGAACGAGTTCTTCACTACATTTCTTAGTTCGTCGTCCCTTATTTTTCTTTTAAAATCCCTTTTTAGCCAATAAAGAAATAGAAATCGCAGGGCAACATGTCTGGACTAAAAGGCAGAAGTTTTTGCTTGAAAACTTGGCTAGCACACTTTGTGTGGGCGAGCATTATCTTGGAGCATAACTGCCTTCTCGAGAAGTTGAGATTGTTACCGTTCTCAACGATTTGCCCTTGGCTACGATGTGTGTCAGAATGCATATTACTGTTTGTGTTTTTCATATTTAAAGAATTGGCTCATGATGACCTCACACACTCTGCCATGTTAATTGGACGGAATGCGCAGCTACATGCCCCTCTCCTGTGTCATGTATAGACACATAGTCGAAAGCACAACAATGTCAGACCCTATATTCTCTTCCCAAAATATCATACTACGTTATATTAAAACGATATATTCAAATTTTCTGTGGTTAAGTTTTTATACATTTTATGCCTTTTTATGCGAAAAGGTATATATATTGTTTTCTATCTGTAATTAAATCTCAAAGAATATAGGAATTTGATGCCCATTTTTTCAATTCCTACTATTAGCTCAGACTCTCCGTATGATATATAAAATCGTAAATAAAATACTGTTTATTCATCCAATCAAGTTCAAGAATAATTTTTAAACTTTCAGTGGATGACATTTCATGTCAATACAGTTTTTTCAATTATTAATTTTGTATTAATTTGAATTTTTGTATTAATTTTGAATTTTTCGTATAATTTTTTTAAATTTTTAGCAATTTAAATAAAATTGTTCTTCTCTGGTGCTCAGTCATCCCATGCATTTGAATGAAAGTTTCTGAGATTAGAAGCACTGGTGTTAAAGTAATATGTAAAAGAATCGTTATAAATTCATACACTTTTTTCATAGAAAGTATCACCCGCTCAAACTGTGTCCAACCCGAATGCACTATGAGTGTCATACTTTCGAGTGTATAGAGAATCCATTTACTAATCAATGGATTTCTCATTATCGTCCTCCTGTGTTGAATAAAGGTAAAGGTGAGGGTAAAGATTACTTTATGTATAACCCATTGAGCCTATTATCCAGCTTCTGTATATATATATATATATATATATATATATATATATATATATATATATATATATATATATATAATATAAAAGAAAAAAGAAAAGCACTGTTTTTTACGTCGGAGTTGGTCTTAGAAGCATTTTTCAAAAAGTAACTCTCTACGTTAGAGCCGTTAAAAAAGTTAAGACGATTTTCTATGTTCCATCCATTTGAAGATCAAAAATAGGAAGCAGAAATATAGATTTGTTCTAACATTTCATTTAGCAGTAACTGTAATAATATTGTAAAACAAATGCTTAATTGGTTATTTTAAGGATTAAATTTAATATCATTCCCACCTAAGTACTTTAGTGTGTTATCTTGAGGTTACATATAAACAATATGTTTAAAAACATAAAATTAAGTTGAATTTTGAATTTTTTGAGTGCACAAATTCAATTCAATTCAATTAAATTCGAATTAAACTTAATACACACACACACACATATATAAATCCTATATCTAATTTTTGCTTCGTAGATACCTTTTTAAAATTTTCCTAAAATAATTATTGAATATAATTTTGGACTGATAGTTTACAACATCTAAAAGCTATTATATTCATGAAGATAATTAAATTTTGCAAATAATGTTTATATATTTTAATTAATTATATCATTCAATTTTTTATTGTAAAACAGTTCTGAAAACTAAAAAAGATGTCATTTGGCAGAAGTGAAAAGAAAAGGGAAATTGGGTTTGAATACAAAAATTGTCAGCGACAAATGAGATGCAAATTTGTTTATCTAAAATATAAAAAAAACATTGCTGACTGTCTTGCAGTCGCCTATATATAACCAAATTTGCATTCGTTATCCATTGCTTAAAATGCAACCAATTGATGCGATATACTGATTTCTGTAATGCCCATTACTTTTTACAAAAATCGATCTACATAGCCTACTTTCGCATTCTATAATAAATTTGTTTCGATTCTTTTAGAGCTAGTATATTTATCAGCAAACAATTTATTATTTATGAACAGTAGTTTTTGAAGTTATTTAATGCTAATATAAATTTGAGAACCTGTATTGCTTCCAAATTTATAAATATTTAAGTTTCTGAACAAACTTTAATTAAAGCGAAGTGTCAAACGAAAACTTTCTTGCCATAGTGCCATTCTTAATAAATCAAAGTTTGAAAAAATAATTCATTAATTAATATTTAAATTCTATAAAGATTATATTATTGTATGTAGAAGGGTTTCTGACTAAAAATTCTGAGCAGTACAGTTATTTTTGGAAAGCAATTGCTATTTAATGAAAAGTTTTCAACATTTTAGATTTTTAATTAAAATTCATCAAATTTTTTCTTTAATAATTTAAATGAACAAAATTAAATTTTAGGTTATTAGGCTGATTACAGATTAAAACTTTAAAATAAAATGTAAACTTTAAAAGTTCTGATTTTGGCTTAGAAATCCTTTATCGATGACTGAGGTAGTGAAACCAAACAAGTAAAAAATAGATGAATTAAATATAAAATGTTTACAGATGAATCAAATATAAAATGTTTTTCAGTCTAAACACTTGCATATCTTTTATTATTGCTAACTATCCACCATTGGTGATCAGCTTGTTCGACGTGAAATTTTTATTTTATTTCGGATGCATCGTTTGGAAACAATTTTGTGTCCAAGATTCCAACAAATTGTTTGACGTCAAAGACGTGTTATTTTAATTATCTTATTCTGTAAATAAGTTTTCTAATGGGAAATCAATCAATCAGTCCCGAAGCACTATTAGAAACACGTATTCGATTAATTTATTCTTTAAATTTGGAGATATATTTTCTCTTTCTAATTTGTTCAGCAAACTAAAAAACATTAAATAAAACCCATCTTTGTTTTAAAAAAAATTAAAGAAAATCTTAGTATTACATTAAGTTCTGTTTGACAAGAGAATTTTAGATAATTTGGGATAAAATAGATTGAATATCTTTGCTCTATTACGGCCTTTTCATATTTATTAATATTCAAATGATTTTATGAGCAAATAAAATGAATTGAGCTCTTCAATTATTCATACAATATGAAATATTTGTTAACCAGTCATGAAGACGAGAATGCCGTGGGAGCATTTTGAAAGACGGCCGCAATAAGAATTAATCCTGTTCTACCCAAACAGTACAAGGCTTAATTGGCAATTGAAATTCATACATTATTAACAGATATATGCCACAAACACTGGCACTTTAAAATAAATTGATATGGAGTATTTAATTTATTGACTGAACTTCTAAAACAATAGCATCTAAATATAGTTGAGCACATAGCTGACTGAATTATTACTAAGCAGAGTTGACTGACAATAATTTCTAATTGAATGGATTTTCCAGGATTTTACAATTTATATCGTTTAATTTTTCTTTTAACGAAGGAAAAAAAATTATATAATGCAAAAAATCTCATTTAGGTCTATAAAATGTGTGTTGATGTAAATTAAAAAAAAAAAACTTTTTTCATTCAATTGCATTAAAATAATTTCAGATTCAGTTGAAGTCTTTTTTGATAGAATTGATGAGAAAATTTTAATGACATTCATTAAATATTTAAAAGTATTTAACTCCTGATATTAACATTTACACTACTTACCTTGCATGGTGTTGCGTTTACATTTGCACTGTACATTCCGTGCCTGCTGTAACAATTACATTTGCACTCTGCATCTCGTGCCTCTCTTACGTTTACATACACACATTAAATGTCATGCCTACTCTAACGTCTACATGAACACATTTTTAAAATAGATTTCTTGAAAAGAACTCTGTCCTATGCGGTAAGAACTATGTATGTAGTACAAATTCGATGTGTTTTTTATATATTGTATACAAAAATAAACACTTACTTTTTAAGAAACAAAGTTAAATATTCTTCAACATGAAATAAAGAAGTTTTATTTTTAAACTTAAATAAATAAACTTGATGAAGATTATACATATTAATAGAGCCAAAATGTGTAAATGACATGTAAAATGTTTTTAAATTTGGGTAATTGATCATTAAATACTAGATATATAATGATATATCTATTTTCCTTCTGATGAAATAACTAATTTCTACAGTTCTTTTTTGCATTGTTGATTACTTGCACATGAGTTGATATCGAGAGGTTCAATGTGGGGTAGGCGTATTTTTATTTCTTTGAATTAGAAATTGAAACTTTTTTTTTACTAACATGTATCATCGATCCGGAGGGGACCCCGAAAAGAGGATGAGATGTTGTGGCATGGATTTTGCATTTCGGCACAATGGAGGATAAAAATATGGGTGGGAATCTAAATCCTCCCACAGATGATAGGACGTACTCCCTACTGGAAGGATTGTACCGGAGCTGGTGATGGCTCTTAGGACTCAGTCGTAGTTCCCGTCAGTTTTACTGCTGCGGCGATCAGGTCATCCAGTTTTTTTTACAAATCAGTGTGCCTTTGGGTGGGTCGGAGAGTTAGTAATGACTTATCAACATAAATTATCTCTAGTCTTCGTTGCCCCCTTGGTCTGATTTTTATAATTACTCGGATGAAGGACGATGGTATATTATAATCTATCCAGTTTTCAAAGAGGAAGCCCAATCAACCTTTTTATGGAAATAGAATCAATTTAAAGATTCGTAATGGAAGAAATAATGCAAGGATGTTTTCTCATTTTGAAATTCTTTTAAAGTGGCAAATTCTCGACATAATTTCTATTTCATTGATAATAACACATTTGTATAGAATCATGTATTATTGGTAAACATGTAATTGATGATTGCGTACTAATTTAATCATTGTATCTTAGCATATAATAGGAAAACAAAACGATTTCTTAATGTTTATTGTAATTCGTCTTAAAATTATACGAATTTTAATGCCAATAATTTAAATGCCTTCTTAAATTAACAAAAACAATTCTAAATTTTTCATTAGTTTGATGGATTTATCAGACTGCGATGGAAAATTTTTTATAAAAAAAGTTTTTCGTGTGATGTTAAATACATAAATATTATTTACTTCAATCTCCTAAGCATCGACTTCACAATTTAATTTAAAAAGGAAAATTTAAAAGCAAATATTTTTTATATTAGTATAATTTTACTGTAATTCATTCTTACTTCCATTTTTCTTTAAAACTAAGCGAATTAAAAATTATTTTCTGTATTCAGACATGAAAAGGATTTTAAAGTAGTTCATTAACAATTTATATTTTTTATTAATTTAATTATTTGAAATGAACTTTTTTGTTTATTTGAATGCTTATAGTTAAGATATTGAAATTAGTAATGACAAGTTTATGGCAATAAACAAGTAATTTAAATTACAAAAATTGCTATGTTGCACAAAGTTAACAAACAGCAAATATAATAAATTATAATTATTTTTAATATAATTGCGTTGCTCAAAAGAACAGACTAGATTTAAAAATAATTTACTGCAAACAAATATTTTCGGTACTACTAAGTTATCTTTTTATATTTGATAAGAATTTTTTCAAAAATATTTCAGACTCATTAAACTATTTATAATTCTGACCCTTATATTATATATTTAATGTTTTATAAATATTCCTCAAAGTTATTTAGGTAATGTTTTGTAGAATATTTGCTGTTATAAATTTTTTATGAAAAGTAAAAGGTTTTAGGGATGGTACATAAAGAACATATATTCACATTAATAATACTTAAATATAGGATTGTTAGAAACATTTATTTAGATGCATTTTCTTATGTTTTAAAAAGAAATGAAACAATCCGTTTTTTATAAAATGTACTGCCAAATCGGAAGTTTTAAAAATAGCTTTATTAAAATTTAAGATTAAAAATTGGAATTAAAATGAACTATTTATAGGCATTAAGAAGAAAATCTTCCACTTTTACACTTGCCTTAATTAGTTTTTAATGAGGAGGGTTTCTGGTCACTTTTTTTATTATAAAGTGTAAATGAGTTAAAATGTAATAATATTTATATCAAAATCATAGAAATAAGACTGATAAAAAGGTAAGACTGCATGAGCTTAAATTAATATTTAAATTTTGTTAATATAACGAATTTTAAACCTTAATAAAGAACACCTTTTATAATAGGATTAAAAGATTAAATTTCTGTCTCATTTTTCAGATTTCATTTAATGCAATTTTATCTGACAAATATTTTTTTCTGAATTTCATTTTTCTCATTTATCGTTAATTATATTTTATTACAATCCTTTTTACACAAGTTTTAAACTGTTTACTGATATAAGAGGTTATTCACCACTTTCTATGGGTTTTTAATGGATTATATTCTGAAGATTCAGTTGAAAATTTTATTTCCACAATAATTTTTTGCAAAAGTTTCGTTGTTGTGTTATTTTTTTAAATTATGAAGTGAGGTTTATAAATTTACAAGGGGTGTTACGATTTTCGTTCTATCATAAGATAGTTTTTTCTGTTTTAATAGTGAAGAGCATTAGAATTGCAAAAACATCACTTTTGAAGGTAGTTTATAATTGATAGCACTAAAGAAAAAAATATAAATTTTATTGGAAAAAGATTCCCTGATGTATATACTAAAAAACTTATAGCAACAATATTCGGATAATGGTATTTTTAAAATTTTTTTTAATGGAATTTTACAAGCTTAACGAAATATTTTAATGTCACTGAACTGCTCAATTTCTATATAAAGAATATTTTATTATAACTTAGTTTTTTTTTCAATATATCCTAAAATATTTCATATAAAAAATAATTAACTACTTCCAACTCATTAAGGTTCTTTTCTAAGTAGTGAAGTGTTTTAAGTATAAGAACTCATTTAATCTCGAGAAATTTTTTCAAATTGGATGCTTGAAGTTGGAAGGATTCAGCATCCATTTTAATATGGATACTACGCCTTTCACTAATGGAAACTATTAATCACCAAAATGCGATTCTAGCTCTAATTAACAATAATTGATTTTTGAGAGTCTTCTTGATTTGTCTTTGATGTTTATAGATCTTGATTTTGCTCGAGGTTTGTGAAGAGGACTTTTGTAACCGATTTTTCACGCATTTTCTGAAGACAAGAAATTTAAAATTTATATGCATCTGAGTTTTAAATAGAAATGTAACATCTTAATATTTTCAGGCTTAATTATTATTTTACTAAACCGTTTAATTAAAATTAAATTCAATGCAGGTTCTACCACTTGCTGATAATTTTGGTAAAAATATTGATTTCAGGATTCTATACCACATTTTTATAATAAAGAATTTCTCTGTAGACTAAAAAATCTACGGTAAATTTTAGAACTATTTTTATATCGTTAATTTTAGATTTTAGTTTCTCTGTCATAAAGATAAAATAGAAGAAGCAAATTGCTATCATAATTGCAGTTTTTAAAACAAAAGAGAATAATCGACTGCACCCTTTTAGATGACATTTTTGTCAGCTACTTTCAGAAAAAAAAAGAAGCATCTTTAGTTTGTTTTTACTTATGAAACTAAATTAGAAAAGCTGAATCTGATGTGATTTTCTATAAAAATCTGATCTGAATCTGATGTGATATTTTATTTATCATCCACAATTAATGGAAAAAACATTTCATTTTCAAGAATTTTAATGACAACAAATACATTAAGGTGTTAAATTTTTCTACATATTCAGGTATAAATAAAGCATTAATGTGTAATTTGTCTCTGAAAAAATGCATTAAATTTATCGAAAGTAAAAGAAACAAACCATGAAGTTTTTTGGAAGTTTAATTACTTTACTGTACTTGTAGAAGAAACCAATACGAATCCAAAATTTGTTAAATTAGTTTTTTTTATTGAATAGTGGTCGACTTCAGGAAACAAATAATTTAGAATTTAAAATTTATTAATAAAATCAAAATTAAAAGCAGAGGGAATTTAAATAAGTTTTAATTAATCGAATTAATTTTAAACAAAGAATGGGGAAAATAATTTTATATAACAATGGGGAAGATAATTAATTTAATAAAATTAAGTTAAATTAGGATGTTTCATTTTAGAAAAAAATATAGCAATATTTCGAGAAATAGGAGCACAGGTGGTATTTATACGAGTTTACTATTTTGTTATATATATTAGGCTAAGGTTCAAAATCTGAGCACGAAAAAATATAAGTGTAGAATTTTTTTATGAAAATTTATTTTTATTGATCTTGTATGTTTTTGAAAGAAAATATGCATTATGATTAATGAATTATTTTCATACTCACTAAACATTTTATTTGTTTAGTTTATAATTTTTTCCTATCAATTGCATTGTTAACCATAAGTTCTTTGTGAAGAGAAAAGCAAAACGTTTTTACGACCAATTTTTACCTATTTTTCAATTTAAAACAATTATTAGTTTCATAAGTCATTAGAAATTCGCACAACATTCAACGTACTTTTCCGATTTTGTAATAACTTTACACATAAATAATCTAATTTTTTATTAAATTATTAACTATTAATGCTCGCTTTTTAAATTTTCATTCATTTATTTTCAAATTTAGACTGCAGCAGGAAAAGGGGTTGAAAAAAATGCTTATAGAAATTCTGTTTTATAACTAATTTTTTGTTCACAAACTGAATTCTGTGCATTGAGTACAAGAAGTACCAGTGATATTTATTCGATATTAATGTCTACCTTTTGAAATCCAAAAAAATTATATTTAATATATCTAGTTAATAAGTTCAGTTTGTCTTTTCGTCATCTTATCTTTTGAAGTTATATCATCTTTCTCTTACCCTTAAGATTCACAATGGATCATAAAACGTTTGGAGTGTGTCATTTTACATGTATCATAAGAGATGAAACTAATTGCAATAAGAAGCAGTTAAAATAAAAGATAAGGAAAAGCAAGTTTTTTTTATTGATTAAAATTACCCGTTTTATTTTATTCTCTTTACGTGACATTTATTATTCCATTAACGGTGCCTTAATTTGAATTTCAATAATTTATTCTTATTACATATTGATAAATTTATTTAGTAACTTTAAAAAAAATCATTTTTACGATTATTACTTAGTTTAATGTAATAATTGAAATAATTCATTCTAATATGATATGAAATTCCAAATATGAAACAAAATTTTTCAAGAGTCTGCGAATTATAAATTCATTTTTCTCCATCTGGAAAAGTTTATATCTATAAAAAAAGTTATTCACTTGAATTCACACTTTATCAATAGGTAATATGATAATTTTGAGTTATCTCGAACAGTGGAGTTTCAGAATAATATTATACAATGGAGTTACTTGAATTAATTAGTAGTTACAGCAATGTAATTGTCTCTGTAACTTGTGGATATTCAATTGAATTATAATCGCATCGTATCATTGAATTATACTATAATATTAATCTGATTGCCTATAATTATCTGTGATGGATTTCTAAGTTTTCATCATTTGATTCGTTAATCGCATTTTAATTTGCAGAAAACTAAAAGCATGTAGGTTAAATTAAAAACCTTCGGAACATGGGAGGCATATGAGAAAAATTAATAAAAATTGCAGTGAATTATTTTATTAATTCCAAATAGACAATGATAAAAGTTTTAAATGGCGTTATTTCCATTTCATAGTCAAATAAGTACGAAAAGTATTTTCGATTGTAGACAACACGTAAAAAAAGAGTTTAATGGATAAGAATTTCAAAGTGATGAAATAAATTAATGCAACTTAATCAAAGTGTTGGCATATACGAATTCAATTGCCTCTTTAATTTGTGGTTGGAGTTTTTCTGAAACATATAGTCTTTCGACTTCTCGTGAATCAAAATATTTGTCTCAAAAGACAGAAATCATATTTTGGAAGATTAAATATTTGAGTGTCAAAAAATGAAACTAACAAATAGCTTGTATGTTAAAAAAAAAGCAAACAATAAGTGATTTTTAACTCGGGTGCAGTTATACATTATAAATAAAAGTGCAAATATTAACTGAAATTTTATTATGAAATAAATTCCCTGGTTGTATAATACTTTCAGGTATAACGTGAATATTAATTGAATACATATATAACTAATTATAAAACAATACCATGTATTGTTAAAGAATCATTATTTGTGCAAATTTATTATGGATTTATTAATGATATGATAAGGATTATTAATGATAAGGATTTATTAATGATTATAGCATATATATATATTATGCTATAAATATCTTTATTTGCTAACTATTAAAACTAAATCCTTTTTTTCTTGTAATATAAATTCAGAGGCTTTTATGATTACATTAGAATAATTAACTTAAGAAATATATAAATCTTTATTTGCATTGCTAAGGATTAAATTGTTTAATATTTGAAACCAAGATTAATTATTTTTGGATTTAAAAAGATTTTTCATTCTTTTCTCTATTCCTAATTACTTTGGGGATTAAACTGTCTTAAATAATTTTTTTTGATTAAAATTTCTTTAGCTTGCATAAAAAAGAATTATTTTGAATAAAATAATTTATTTTGAGAATTCTACATTTGAGAAAAAGGGAAAGAATGTTTGAATAAAAGAATGAACTTTATATTGAAGTTCTCTTAACTATATCTTAGGATTTGTGATGCTGGTTGGATGTATTTTTTATAGGGATGATTAAAATACCCTTTAAAATGAATGAAAATTTTTAGTTGATTAAAAATCGGCAAGCTAAATGATTATTCCAAAAACAAGAAATGAATTTCTTTAGTTTTCTAATATGGTAACTATCATGATAAATTTTGATGCTTAGTATCAAAATTAAAAATTTGCTCTTATATTAATTTTTGTTTTAGTGTGCTTGAACTTAGGGTCGATTTTAATGGATTAAAATTAAAATACTATAGACACTGAAATATCTGACTGTTATAAATATATTTGAAGTACCATCTATCTGTATTTATCCTGGAACATTTTTTCATTTTTATTTGTGAATAAATTAAAAAAGATATAGCACTGTTAAACTTTAAAAAAAGTCAACGGTGAGACTTTTATGAATCGTTATTTTTCTCTAAGCAAGTGAAATTTTTAACTTGTTACTTTAACATTATTTTGTAAAATTATTTATTAACATTATTTTTCATCTTCACAAACACATCTACACTACAAAATTCACAAACACTTATTACTACACACATACTTAGAAAATTAGGTTTAGGAATAGTATGATGGAGGGTTTCCACTGTTTCCAGCTGAAAACAGTCAGCGTCAGCGCAAGGGTTACACATGGGAAAAGATCGACCTCAGGGTGCAGGTCTGGTGTTCAACTGATTGCCTTCTGAAAAAAAAATCACAAGGGGGGGGGCTTCTCAAATGGAAAATGAGGTTCTACAAATGAAGCTAATGCTTTCTGCGAACTAAAATTATGTATGTGCATTAATATTTGAACCAAATTATTTTAAAGGAATTTTTCCAGAATCGTATGTTTAGGTTATTTGAAATGAGTTATTTTTCAGAATTTTCAGAATTTTCTTATGTAAACTTAAACAAAAATTATAATATTAATAATCTTAAATTTATTATTTACTTATAAAATTAGTAATTATTTATTTCGCTTTGACAATCACATTGAAATATATTATCATACTTCCTTTATTTACTATTCAAAGTTATGAAACTAAGTTTATAAGTGAGAAATGTAATTTTGTTTACTTTAACAGAATTTATATTTATGAAATAAATTAAGGCCAAAGGAAAATGTATCATCAATTTCAGTAATGCTCAGAAAAAGATCCTGACGAGGAACTGAGTGAGTTGAAAAGTTAATAGTATTTTTTACACAAGTCAGATCTTACGGTTAAATTCGGTTTTCTTCCTTATTTAATCAATCAATAATTATTATATTCTAAATATTTATTTGAATTTTGATTCCTTTTATTAAATATATAACTTAAGCCTGTATCGAATATTTAACACTTAATTAAAAATATTTTAATTTTTTTTGGATTGTTTTAATATTCCGGATGTCTGCGTTTTATTTAAATATTTCCTAAATTTAGATGATTCTAAAATCCATAAAAACACCGAAAATGAAAAATTAGTCGAGTAAAGAAAACAAGTAGTTGAAATGTTCTCGAATACTCCGTTTTAATGTGGCAATGAAAATTTTGAGAGTGCAATATCATGAATTACGTCAATGCTCAGATTTCTATTTTTAGTATTTTGAAACATTTTATGGTTCGTAATATATTGATGAAAGTTGAAAGTGTTCATAAAAACCAAATGAAGCCAAAATATAGTATTAAACTGCAGTTTTAGTAAAATCCCATTCCTAATTTCAATTATCTCATCATGATTCATTTCATTAATTTCATCCTTTTAGATGACCATTTTTGAACAAAAAATATTAATTGTAATTAAAGCTTACTTTTTGCTTTAGATATTTTGAATTTATAATTATTTATATTTAATAACATTTGTAAAATCTTAATATGCTTAATTTCAATGCAATTTTCTTGAATAAATCTTTTTGAGAAAAACTTTTAGCTAACTTTAATGTTAATTAACAAAATGCATCGATTAGTTTTGCTATTTATTTCGATTGCATTATCATGGTGCAGTAATTAATCTTTAATGAAGGTATAGTAATCTTTAATGAAATTATTTTTCTTTTGCTTATTCTCAAATAAATATTCAAGTATGTAAATTATTCTTAGATGATTCAGCTTTCCAAATCTCTTAATAGATTTTTCATTTTTTTCAAGGAACTTAATTATTTATCTTTATACGAATACAGCCCGATTTTTTCTGCAGAAATAGTACAATTTTTTGTGCAGAAGACTAAATAGAAATAAATATAATTTTAAGATTATCTAAAAGACGAATTTCACAGATATTTAATTATAAATTTTTGTGAGAAACTGTTTTTAAATAAATACGATTGAATTATAATGGAATAATTAAATTGGAGGCATTTATTTTATTTTTATTTCGGGATTTAATTGGTTTAATTTAATCATAAGCCTTTTATGAAAATCCTTTAAAAAGACAAAGAAATGTCATTTCGGAGAATAACTAAATTTTTCTTTAGAACACATGGTTTTATAAGCAGCAAGAAAATATTTCATTATAATTAAGTTTGCTTACTTTGTTGATAAAATCTGATTAAGTTTCATTGTTTTTGTTGATGCATATTTGGCAAAATAAGTGTGAAATATGTAATTTTTTTAATGCAAATTAGATTAGAAGGAAGATTTTGGAACAATGCATTTCCGTATATGATTCTAAATAAGAAGTATAATATTTTTTAAAACTATTTGGTACCTTTAAAAGTAAGAGACGGTATTTTTTGCATGTATATTTAACCCTTAAATGCTATGTTTTGCCTTTAACCAATACAATTATTTTCTTCTTATAAATATTATTAGAATAAGGTTCAAATTTTAATGCCATTTGACAATAGAATATATAATGAATGTTATCGAATCAATTTATTACATATATATGGTAACAAGAGTACTGATAAAGAAAAAAAATTGTTTTGCCAATACGATTGCTACTTTTATTTTTCTGTTAAAGTTGAGAATATAGTCGGTTGTAACTTCCGATCCGAGTCGATTTCCTCTTAGGAAAGATAGTTTAACTGATAGTTCTATAGAATGCTATAGAACTATCAAGATCAATGACTCCCCGGCTGGGTGACTTACTTGGCTACCATTTGGTGTCGTATTTGGTAATTTTTTTTGACCAAATGAATGATACTAGAATCTTAAAGGATTTTGGAAATAGGAGGCGAACTATGCTCGATCTTTTTGGGTCCTATTACGGAAGGGTCATACGAGATATGCCAGCTGTTACACCTATAGTTGTCCTGAGTGGCGTCGAATATGGAGGCTTAGTAGGGCGAAGCACAAGCGTCGAGTGGAACATCGAGTTGTGTGTTGAGTGGTACGTAGTATTGTAGCGAATCGGTAGTTGAGTTCAGTTAAAGAGAGGAGATAATGAAGAATAGCAGACGTTTGGAGATACCTTAGGGAAAATTTACGAGGTTTCTCTTTTACTGTTGCGTTCTGTCTGGCCACTTTGTTGCTGTTGTAATCTTTTACTACCGATTACTATTTTTGGCCAGTTCTAAGTGCTCTGTTGTGTATACCTTGTGTATGGTCTCGATTGAGCTTTGTCGTCTACATATTTGGTCTTAATGTTAACAAATGACATTATTTGTTATTGAGGCCTGTTGATTGTGCTTCCATACACCTCTATCAAGTTCAAGATTTAATAGAATATTTCCATAACCTTATATTTTAATTTGTAAGATTAAACTAAAATTTTCTCCTTGAATAATTAATTCTAATTTTAAATTGCTTAGAAATTTTGCCATTGTACATTTTTTCTCAACCAAACTCAACGCAAATATATTAAAAATAAAAGTTAAACTTTTAAAGCCGATTTAGAAATCTGGCATTTATTCAGATAATAAACTAAACAATTGTTGAGAATTTTATAATATTATGGATCTAAAGATTTGTTTTGAAAAATTATGTATAGTATTTAATCCTTCACTTTAACCAATTTTAAAGTTGTAACTTTAACTGTTGCAAAATAACAACGATTTAGTAATTGAAGCATCGGTTTTTGCAAATCAAACGTATATTGCTTTGGGTAAACATAACTAAAAGAAATAGCCTATTTTAGTAAGAAGGTCATTAACATGGATTTCGAAACCAACCCTTTCTTAAATATTAGAAACCCACCCTTTCTCGCTACAAGATACAAGGCTTAACAAATTATATTTGAAAATATTAAAACCCCTCATAAGCTGACTAAAATATCATATCAAAATCCTATTAAATTATCTCATAATTGAATAATCCCATCAAACCACGCAGATAGAGGGAAACAGAAATCAAAACCACATGACCGAGGCAACAGTTATATATTACTGATTCTATATACAACGTTTATCTGATTATATATATCATTATATATCGGTTATCTACTTTCATTTCTTCTCAATTAGTTGACTCAATGTTAGTTTACCCGCAACTCAAAGCAACAAAAATGTAGAGGGGATGCCCCCGTAAACAAGGCATTTCTGTAAGTTTAACCTATCGTCTCTGTTTGCTTTTATACATTTTTGTTTCCTTCATTTAATTATTAACTTGCTAAAACATTAAATATATCTATTCAGGATGAGAATCCTATGGGATTCTCTGTGGGGATCTCATGGAGGATTTTCCGTTTCTTTTCTTTATTATTTTTTATCTAGGGCCGTCGTGGTCCGGCGGTAAGGTGTAGGGTTTGGAAACGATGCGTTTTAAGTTCGAGACCACCGCAGAAGAACCGTAATGTAAGTGGGTCTGGCGAACGTCGAATCCGTCGGGGCACAGCACCCTCCAGCTAGTGTGCTATGAAACTTTTGAGAGGGGTTTCCAACTCCGGTGTCGTCCTCGTCGTCTAGTTGGTTCAGAATTACAATATCTGTTCCAAAATAGTCAGTGTTTTAAGGACGTTAATATAACTAAAATTAGACAAGGAATCTTTCTGTATATGAATTTCGCACGCAGTTTTTTTCAAATTTGGTCATAAATTTTTAGGTTTCAAGCCCCGAGTGTCTTCAGTTATTGCTTTTATAGGCCTATTGACATAGTATGAGTTTCCCGAACGGAGGAAATTTTGATGTCTGAAGTTAAAATTTTGTTAATTACAATTCTTTCTCTTAGTATATATGAAAAAGTAGGAAGAAAAAATGCATTAATAGAAAAATGAAATTAAGAAACGGGAGAAGAAAAGTAGATAAGAACAAGTGGCACGAACACAGTAAACATTTGCTCTTAATACTTTAAGTATAAAACTTATATTAATATCCAAAACAATAAGAATTTAAAACTAGGAACAAAGAAACAAGTAAACGGTGCGAAAAAAGGAAAAATTTTCGTCTAAAAGCTTGCAGTTTAAATAAAATATTTACAGATATTGAAAAGGCATAAAAATAAAATTAAAAAATATTCAGCTTCTTTTTTTTTCTCGTAAAAAAGAAAACTATTTAGGATTGGCAGTGCTCAACTACTCTAAGAGAATTTTAGAATGTGCATTAAAATCTATCTAGATAGTTAAAGCATCAAATTACAAAATGAAATAGTAATAATGGATTAACAAAAACACAATGATTAAAATACAAACAATGTTTTTTTTAATCTTAAGTTTAAAAAAACTAGTTCGTAAATATTTAATTTCCGAGAACATTTAAAAAAAATGAGAATCAAAATAACGCTTCATGGTAATTCTTAAACCTCGAAAGGTTTGCGACAAAGCCTTTATGGTAAGAGCCCTACCCATGAAACGAAATGACCTTTATAGTCATGGTAAGAGACATTTGAAGATCTTCCTTAATACTTATTCAGAGCTTGAAGAAGAAAACAAATTTGAAATTTCCAGAACTCAATTAAGGGCCCTACCACGAACGTGATGGGAATCTTCTTACGCTTTTTTTCCCACCCAACGAGCTTAGTGAAAGACTGGACAAATCCATTTACATTTTTTCGGTCTGCTCTTCCAAAATAAAAATATCCCCAAGTGCATTATTTCTATTTGAGAGTGTTAAGATGTTTCTTAATAAAATCGTTTCCTTTTGCATTAAAAATGATGGGAAAAGTCTCAACTCTTTAATGGAAATTTACCTCCGGGAATAGAATTCATAGAATTTCAAATGTAGTATGTATTCTAACTAAAATGTATCTGAAAGCCTGTCATATAAAGTGACAAATCAGAACATAGAATTTAAAAATATCTGAGTGAATTAACAGTATGTCGAATTAGTATCCATTTTGAATCCATTTGTGTTGTCATTTGAAACTAAAATGTATACTACTTTTATAAATGTAAAAGTTTGGATGGATGATAATAGTCAATCACACCAGAACTGATGAACAAAACTGGATGAAATTTCGCACAGACATAGATTTGGACACACGATATTACTTATTTCGGTTAATCGAGTGTTAATTTTTTAAAATTAAAAACTAACTTTCCATTTAAAAACTTGCATTCCCACACCATCAAATGAGCAAGACTTTGTTTTTATCCACGCGCCAATGGATTTAGGCTTATTGTTTTCTCCCGATTATTTCAAACGATTCTGCTTATCTTCTTAAAGTTTGATGCATTTAAAACTAAACATTGTTACTTAATCGATTTTTCGAATTCATTTGAAGTAGTTTCGAATTAAAATAATATAGAATAAAGGATATTAATTTCTAATATTTGTTGCGTTACCCCAATTGGCGTTGAAAGTTCAGGCATGCACTGTGCGTTGTAATTGTAGACAACTGTATTTTCATTTTAATTAAAAGTTTAAAAATTATGTGTATAATACTGTTACAGCTATCTCAATTTTGATCGATAAATAAAATAGACTTGACTTGATTTTAAAGAAATTTGGATTTTATTTGTTTTGCTTTATTTCGGGAACACACTGTAAATAAATGGTTTTTAAGTTATTTTTGTTTTTTCATGCCTGACGAAGTCACGTGTGAAAGATGGTTTAATATAAATTTAAGATGTTTCTCTGTCACAAGCATTAACTAAATTTTATTTTATCATATTTGTGTTGATTTTAAAATTTTGCATGCACATGCTGTCAGACAATTTCTATCATTATTTAGATTTTATACAAAATTTGTCGATATATCCGAAAATTCAAAGGGTTAGAATACAGTCATTATACTATTTTTAATGTAAAAATCAATTTTGTATAAATTTTAACACTATTTTTATAATATTCCCACTGATCGTTTATCCATTAGTTCTGGACTTGTATTGGAAGATAAGCGATATATCAGTTGAAAGTTAAGGAAGATGGATCTTTAATATTTTTATAGTTTAGAAAACAAGTGAAAATTTATATCGAGAAATTGAAAGGTAGACGAACCATTCTAATAGTCCCATAGTATTTTAACTACTTAAGTTTTATTTTTCTTTACTATCTAATAAGATGACACCTTCTATTATGGGAATATTTTCTTATTTTGATTCAAATAGAAACCCATCAAATTCTTGACTTATCTAAGGATTCGAAGTCATTTTACTATTGCATTATAATTGCTATTAATGGTTTATTTTTGGTTTACAACTATTAAGATTCGATAAATCGATGCACGTACGGCATACGAGCAAAACAGTTAAGTGGTTAACGCTATCTCCATTAGAAATTATTCCAATCGTGTACTAAATAAACAGAATTTAAACAAGACAAATACAATAACAGCGCATGAATGTCAAACAGTATGGTGGAATCACGTATATAAAATTGTATTTAAATAATTTTATCTAAAAATAGATGTAACCAACATTCTTGATGATCGAGATGGTCACCAGAGAGAAATAGTAAAGATGTGTGTGCGCGCAAGTATGCTCGCATTATATATTCTACTACATTTTTTAAGAGCAGTCCTACTTCAAATGCGTGAAGGTGGAAATATACGTATATCGGTTCTATTTTTTGAAAATCAAAACAGAATATCAAACAAAATCCTATAATTTTTTTTATAAGCCAAAATTTTTTAAATTTTTTCTTCATAAATTATTAGTATTTCTATTAACTATATTCTATACTTGTACTATAATTTTCTTACAAATAGTGGAGTATAAGAAGGGTAATTTTAATTTAACAATTGATTTAAGCTTAATTTTTATCATAATTAAATACTTTAAGACCAATAAAAGAACGGAAACAGAGATATTAAAATAAAATACTTCAAAAAAAAAAAACTGTTGTTGAGTAGCTAAAAAAGTTCGATATGAGTACTTCATAGAAGTAGTAATTAAAAAAAACTTTAATTTCTAATTTTTGAACATTTATGTTTTGTTTTAAAAATGTAAACATTATTTTTCATGTTTTAATAGTTCACAAACTTTTATTGAATTTTGTCCAGTTTTTAAAGAGATGGTGGGGCTTACACGCATAGAAATAAGAAATTTTATTTATATTAAGATAGGAATTCGATAAAAAGATGATTGGCTAAAATTTCCTACTTTTTTGTACCTTTTGCTTTTTTGAGTTGCCTTTTTCACAAATAAGCATACTTTCAGAGCCTTTTATTTTTTAAATGTCTAAAATGGAGAGATTAATCTATATTTTAATCGAAATTATAAAATAAAAAAAAATTATGACTAGACGAAGCTTATTGAAATTTGAGTTTTACTCTATCTTTTGTAATGATATTTTCAAATTTTTCTTCAAGATATCCAGAGATGTTAATATGTGCCAAATACAGTATGATGCCGAGAGTGAATAGAAAGCATAAAAAAAGATCGAGTTCATATTAGTTACGAATAGTAGTATTATGTATTACATGCTCTCTGTAGTACATGCTATATGTGCATAAATAGTAGTACATGCTCTCTGAATAGTAGTACTGTTCATAGTACTGCTATTCAGAGAGTATGCTAAAAAGTGAATTAGATTCAAACCCGACAGAATACATAAAAAAAATGTTAGATCTAAACATGTTTAAAAAGCATTTCTGTCCGCTGTACCTTCGAATCCCCAGAGATAATTCATTCTCTATTTTGGTAAAAATTGCGCATCATAGTTTTAGAATTTGCAAATTGAATATCTTAAAATGGTTTATATTCTCAGAGTAATTAATAATTCAACAGCCATTAGAAATTGAAATTACAATAATTAATCTGTATCGAATAATGTATAATTTAACTGCATAAACAATCACAAAACAAACTTTATACATTTTTTTACAATAGATAAAGCAGGCGAGTAATAATCAAAAATTAAAATGTGTTTTATTTTTCAATTAAGAGAATTGCTATACATTGCATTTAAATCAGTCTAAAAATGATTAAAATTAGAAAAACAATTGAAAAAAGGAAATTTGTTATTGAAAAAATTTGTTTTAATTAAAAAATTATATAAATTTTTAAGGAATGAAATGTTTCGAAGTTGTAACAAAAAATGTAATTTCTAAAAAATGTAAAATTTTAATTATGTAAATTCTCTCAATGTTCCCCCCTTCTTAATTAGGATGACTAAATGTTTTAAAAGAATTACTTTTATCCATCAATGTACTAAAGCATGAGGACCATGTAACGTTTTAATACTTTTGGGAGAGTAGAATTTTATAAGCTCTAAGCAAACATTCAGTTCGTTATAAAGCTAATGAGTATTTGCATAAATCTATATAATATGAATCTTTCTTAGTTTATATAAATTAACATAATGTGCTTTATGCAATATGCTATAAGATAATGGCGTTAGCAATGAATCTATTGTTTTAAAATGTCTGTTGCGATGTTTTAGCTTTTTTTATCGCATTTAAAAAATAACCTCCAAATTATCCTATAATAATTTTGTTAGAAAATACTTACAAATTTTCTATTACTGTGCACAGGTGATAGTGATGAAACTAAAAAATTTCCATTTCACTCCAGTTTATTTTCGATTAAATCATTGAAAAAATATTTTTTCTCTTAGAATGTAATGTATTATAGTAAATTAAGACTGGCCAGCACACTTTAAATTAAAATGTAGGACAATTAAAAAAATTAAATCTTTTATTCATTATAATACTGTAGAAAAAAATTTGCCACACATTTGAGAAAAAGGAGTTAATTTAAATTCCACTTGAAACACAAAACAATATAATGACATGTAAACAATGGTCAATGCAAGCTTTTCTGAAAATTTCTCCCGACGAGTTGGCGTTTTTTGCAACCGTGAAACTTTTTTAACTCGTCTTCACGAGAAGAAAAAATGTGATTAGTTTCATTAGACTTAGAATAGACGCTATTTTTTTAGTTTTTGATGAAGTTTTTAAAGAAGCGTGATTTGTAATTTTTTTTCTCCTAGGCTTTTGGCTTAGAAGGAAAATAAATTAAAAAGGGGAGAAGTTTGATAAAAGGGTAGCTCCATAAAATTCAAAATAAATTGGTGCGCCTACATTCGGAATAATAAAGGCGTTTTCCGCCTCTACTCGAGACGCTGTAACTTTTTCTTTTTGCACTCCATCTTATCGAAATGGTGGAGGCTGTATTGAAAAGAAATTCTTCTAAATTACCCTTCTAAGTCTTTCGTAGAAAGTTATTTAACAAGAATGAGAAAAGGAACTGCGATTTTTTAAATACTTGTGTTTTCTCTTTTATTATTGTTTGATTTTCCATTGAAGTAGGAAATGATTTTTTAAAAGGTTTAATAAGTGTGTTATGCTGTTATGTCAATTTTGTTTTGGTCCAAATCTATGTAATGCAAAAGAGGGATGCTCACAAAAGAGCTAATTAACTCTATTATAAATTTTCTTATCCAAAATTGTTTCTGCACGATGATTTTGACTTCTTTATAAGAAAATTGTGTAATACAATGGCGTTTTTTGAAGTGAATTAAACAAAAAATATCCTATCAAAACCAATAATAATTCATAGAGCACAAAAATTGATAATAGATTTAATTATAAATTTCTAAATTTAAATCAATTACTGTTGTTTCAGTGTATAATAGAACATTGTTCACTTTCTTTTTTAAAAATTAATATACATGATATTGGGATTTAAAATGTACCTTTACATTCATTCTTTCTTATTTCCATTAACTTTAGTTAATGTTAAAATTAAATTTCACTATCTAATTTTGTGCTGCAGGAGGAAAATAAAAGATACTTAAGCGCGACAAATAAAGAGTTTTAAATAACTAATAATAGATATCTTGTTCTAAAGAAAAATATTTTTGAAATTATTTTTAGTTCCGCCTTTATATTCAATAATATAGATTTGTAAAAGCTTTAAAATCCAGGTGAGAATGACTAATATTATATGAATTAGCAGATCTTTTTTGAACAATGATACATTCATACACATTTTTACAAGCTTGTAAGTTTGCTTCTCTGTATTGTTAGTTCAGTCACTGGAAAGACAGTTTTACGATGAGTTCTGGTGGGTGCCGCGTCAGTGATCTCAGAGCTTAAGATGAATTTGGGGACTTGGGTAACAAAATAGATATTGATGGAAACTGAGATACATCTGATTGGTGTCTAACCTTCTCGGCCCACCTTTCGGGAACTATAAAAGGAAACCAGCTCTCAAGCTGCAATGAATAGCAGCTGGAGTCGTAGTCAAGTGTCTAGTCTTCGAGAGGATAGCGAAGCAACGGCGGAGTGTCAGTGTTGTGTGGAACTCAAGCTATTGTTCAAGTGGGCAGTGTGTCGAATCCTGTTGTCTATTGCGGAAGCAGCTTAAAGTTGTACATGGAGCATCTATTCGTATGGTATTGAGTTGGCAGGTGGAGACAGAGGAGAATTTCAGCCGTTTGAAGAGACCGTAAATCGAAGCTCCGAAGATTCCCTTTCCAGCTGAATTTTGTCTGGCAGCTTTGTGTGTTGTGGTCGTTGTTACTGCCGAGTCTTGTGGGCGGGCTAATGTCTGTTGTAGTGTGCTGCTGTGTGCTTCTCTCGGTGGTACATATTTGTCGTCTGTGTATTAGTGTCTTCGTGTTAAATAAACCGCCATTGTTGATTTCCACTGAGGCCAACTGATTGTTTTTACGCCATACATTCATTATAAGCGAAGCCGATGATTTTACGGACTTAGCAGCATCTTTAACAATATTTATCGTAATCGTTATTAATAGACTCTATATAACTGCATAACAATGAAAAAATATTTGTGATATGTGAAAAATGTTATTGGTTATAATTAAAAAAAATGCACAAAATAGAAGTGTATATTAAATAAGAAGACATTCAAATATTCAGCCTCTACTAATTAATATTTTTGCAATCAATCTAGAAAGAGTGGAATGTAATAAAAATAAAAGAAAATCCACTTAATTTATTTTTGAGATGCCCTTGTAATATTCAGTTCATTATTATTGTAGTAGTTGCACAGATTTTAGTATTTAAAAACAGAGAACTCTAATTTTTGTAGTTATTTTTATAACTTCTATATTTTTAGCGTAGATTTGGGCAGTATTGACCTGGTGGTAAGGTCTTGGCTCTTGAGCCTCTGGGTTTCAGTTTCGAAACCCGATTCTGCTGAAGAAGATTTTAGTGTTCATTAAATATAATAATTTTATTTTTATATTCATTTAAATAACTCTCTAACTTTATGAAAGCGATTTTGTTTGCTTAAGAGAAAATATCTTGCAACTGAATGGATGATCTTTAAACATTGGTTTGAAAAAACATGTTAAAATATTTAAGTAAGGTTTACTTCTCAAGATTTTAATAATTCCCCTTAGCTAGAAAATAAAAGCCTCTAAATAGGGAAATAAAACATACAACGGTAAAATTCAACCTTTCCCTCATAATTTATTTTGAGCTCAAAATAAATTAAGCAGAAATCTGATACATATAATATTTTTAATACATATACAAAGATCCGAGATGTCAAACAACGTAATGACATGTTAGACAATGGCTATTTTAGTCTTACTAAAAAGCTGCCATCAGCATGACAGTTTTTTTTAGTCAACTTGCAATTTTGTAATCTCAAGCTTTCAAAAACTTTTAGAAATAAAAATAAAAAACTGACATGCTTCATCAAGGATAAAAATAACAATGCTTCTCATATATATTTTTTAGGAAATTTTTAAGAATTTTTTTTATCTCAGCCTTTTATTCATATTAGTCTTTTGTCTGAGAGAAAAAAATGTACAGAGAAAAATGTTTGATAAAAAATATCTCCATAACATGTAAAATTAGTTTGGAGGATATAAACTCAAGAATAGAAGCAAGGATTTTAAATGCCACTCCTTTGCATAAAATTTCATTTTTTTTCCTTTATTCTCGTCAAAATAAGCACAACAGCAGATAATATTTTTTAAGAAAATATTACTCTATTAAATATTTGTTACGATTTTTTTTAATGAGAAAGAAATAATAATTAAAAAAAATGTTTTTAGCAGTCAGTTTATTTTTTCAAATGCTTCCTTTTGAGGGGGAAGGGATTATATAGAGAAAAGAGTTGACAGAACATCTCTGCGCATGTTTTGGTGTACTATTTGAAAAGGTATAGAAGAAAAGTGATGCTTATAATTTTTATTAAATGTAATTTCTTACTGGGAAATTGTAACGAGACTGATTAATTTGGGTAAAGTAAACAGAGAATGCTAAGATTTGGTAACGTACATTTGAGGAATTGTTCAAGAGTTGTTTATCCGAAAAACATGCATTTTTTAAAATTCTTATTGCATTAATATTAAATGTTTATAATTAAATTCGTAAGAATACGCTATTTTTTACTGAATTTTGAAATAATTTCGTGTAGGATTCAATAAACAATAACAAATAGTTTTTACTGAAGACATAAAATGAAAATCAATTGTATTTAAGAGAGAGTGCTCAGATACTTCTGAAAGAGAGAAGAGTACGTGAGATTTTCATTTGAGATGGAGGAAATATATACTTGAATATACTCGTATCTTTTAGGAAAAGGGAAGATAGCATGATGATTAATCCCATATATTACATCGGATTTCGTCACGGTCTTCATATAAATAATTGGGCTACGATGGCCTGGTGGTAAGGTATTGGCTTGTGAGCTGCAGGGTCTTAGGTTTGAGACCAGGTTCCACCGAGGAACCATAGTGTAAGGCTGTCCATTGCACGTTAAATACCAGGGCTAAACGTCGTCCTGCAGATGTAATGGGTAACGAGGGCTGCCAGCTCGAGTATCGCTCTCGTCATCTGAACAGGGTTCAAAATTAAAGTTCAGTACCAAAACTAGTCCTAGTGTTGCCTTACAAAGGAACTTTAATATAACTATAAGTCACGGAAATTGCCTATACTCGTATAGAATGGATGTTTTCTTCTAAATTTCTCATTAAATAATTAGGAATTAAGTGTTATTCCTTTTGAAATGAATGTATTCATTTAAACCGATAAAATGGCGATATATGCATAGTTTTTTGCCTACTAGCTGGCACATTAGAGGTTAAACCTTATGACTTGAAATCGCCAAACTAGGATTGAATGTATTTTTGCTGTCAGAAATAGGTCATCGTGAGATTCAGAAGTTTAATTAAATTTTAATAAAAAAAGTATTAACATTTATAAACTTTAACAAATATTATCGCATGGTGACAATTTTTCACACCTCCTTAAAATCAAAAAATTCTTCTTAATGGCATAAATTTTAACTTACATACAACTTTATCATTTTTAACAAATTTTAAAAAAAATTTAGATGTAACTGTCAATGAATTTTCATAATTGAAAATTTCATCATTTATTTCCTTATTTATTTACATTTTCTAATCTTTTGCCTTTATTTCTTTTTGTAAAAAGATCAATTTATTTCGAACAATGTTTTAATCAAGAGCATTAATTAACTATGAAGTCTTAAAAACGTAGTAGGTAATTTTATCTCACGATCATTAAATTTACTTCCGTTCTATTTATGATTCTAAGCTTACATTAATTTAAATTTGAGACATAACATTTTTGAAAATACTTGTACTATTTTGAGAATTCTAAAATGATTTTTCTAAAATTATGGATTTTTAACAATACTTTTTAAAAGAAAGTTGTCCATTTCTTTCGTATAATTGTCATTACTTAATAAAAACCAAAATAGAAATAATAATTGGGAACTAATGGATTTTAAAGAATAAAATTATGATTTATATATCAAATTTTTTAAATCTTTTTTTAAAAATATATTTTAGAGATGTATCTTCTAATCATCAAAATGTATATAAAATCTATGTTAGATATTTTGGACGCTACCAAGAATAGATCAGATACATATCAGCGTTTAAAAGTTGAATTTCTTTCCTTTTTGTTTTGTTATCACAATATAATCACCTACCAAGGAACTTCCGACTGTCTATGTCTATTTCATGCTCAAACTGTGTCGTTAACAATCGATTGCAATATCTATTCGAATCGTGTACGTCAAATAATATCACTCTTTAATGAGGAAAAGCAAATATATAGGTGTAATATGGACGGATCATATGGATGGTGCTTGATAAATTCGTAACTTCTAATATCTATTTATATGCTATTCTATAGCAGGATGAAAACCACTGAGTGAGTTGAACTAGGTATTTTCAGAAAGTTATTTTGGAAAGGTAATTGATTGATGAATGAAAATATCCAGCAATAAATTTCTTAAATTTCTGTATTGCTATAAAATAATAATAGAACAGAAAGCAATTAAAACCTACAAAATTAGAACCGTGGTGAAAAATGACGTTAATATTGTCTTTTTTTACCTTCTATTGCAAATGGAATTGACATTGGGAATATGGATTTAATTTAGAAACGCTTTCAAATAAAGGTTTTGTAACAAAATGTTAATTTTAACATTTTCCTTTGATATACCCTTGCATTTTTAAAATTTATTGTAATTAAAATGCATAAGCCTATTGATTTAAAAAGTAATTAAAAGTTTGTGAATTTCAAATTTATATATTTGAGTGTAAAGCCACATTCTTATATTTCTTAGAAATAATGAAATTCTAATATAATTTCAAATAACTGTTTTGAATTTTTTTAAATGTATATCTTAAATTTAGTTATATTACTTTTCAAATAAAGTTTTTCTACAATTTTTCTAATGTTCTTTTAACAATAGATAGTAACATTCAATATTAACGTTTTCCAACTTAAATTGGATGTGCGAGAAGCATTAATGTTTCATTTAATAGATTTTAGTCATAAACATGAAAATCTTCTAAGAATATTTTATTGACTTATTTTTTTAATAACATTGTTTTAAAATGTTTATCCCCTCCTCTTCCGCTCGAAAGTTTAAATTATTTTAACTCTTCACTCCTCATGCTAACAAATGTTTTAATGGAAATCCAAATGAATTGAAAAATTGAATTTTCTCTTCATTATCGTTCTACAGAAAAATATTTCACATGCCTGTAGGGAAAAAAACTAATTATAATCTGCGAAATTCCATTCCAGAAATAAAACAATGTGATAGTCATTATTTCAAATGTCCTTACCATTCTTTCTGAAAACAGTCATCAATGTTCTAAAGATTTTTTTCTATGCTATCAACTGATGACATCTAAAGGTTAAAAAATTGTTGCGTCAAAAATGAAACGAGAAATGTATTTTTTTTAAATCTCTTGTTTCTTAAATTTTTTATATAAACTTTTGCATCTTTTTGTCACTTTTAATTAAATGGCAAAAAAAGTTCCAAAAAAGTGAAAAGATTGATATAAATCTTCTTTATGTAATGCAAAACAATTTGGATTTCTGAACTGCAAAATAGTTTCGTTTTTTATTCGGTTCGAGATTTTTTTATTCGTTCAACCTTATCGAAATAATGGAGACAGCGGGAAAAGGAAATTCCTTAAAAGATACCTTTTGAATTTATTTAACAACAAATATAAAAAAACTGCTTCTTTTGATTTTTTTTATGATTCTAATTGAAGGCTGAAGTAGTCATCTTGATGTTTAATGAGTTAATATAACCTGCTATTATGAAGCTGATTTTGATAGGGAATAATTTGTTTTGTAACTTGATGGCTTAACGGTCATTGCATAGAAATAAAATACTTTCATATGCAATATATTTAAAACTAAAACTATTTTTATATAAAGTAGGAATGAGCAAAATGAGCATGCAGGTGCAGTTCCTCTGAATAGAGAGCGTGGATAGACAGACTCCCTCTGAATCATTGCGTTCAAAATTTGGTAGAAATGTACATATTTTTTTAAATATAAAGATGACATACTAAATTTTACCTATCTATTTCAATTCTTCAATTTGCTTTATTCGTAGATAAAGCGGAGAATGGATGTAATTCTAAAAATGTAATTATTGAGCTCCAGAGTATCTAAAACCAGATTCTGTCAAAATCTAGAATTCGACGTTTTTTGATGACTGAGGGCTTTCTCTTTATATTCATTGTTTAATGAGTATTCATTAAAGTGATGAATGATAATCCTTAATGAGTATACATTAAAGACGAACTCTTTTTCATTTTCCTGGATTATTTGAACTGGTAGAACATTTTTTTAATCAATTAGTCTATCGACTGAAAAACGGAGAGGGGAGGGGAAGAAGGAAAGAGTATGATAAAGAATAATTGAAGAGTCTCTCCCTTAGTTATAAAATAAATTTAAATAAAGTAATCTCAAGTGTAGATTAATATAAGAATGTTATTTTTTTACTAAAGCCGAAGCCGTTTATTTCATTGTCTTTTTCTCTTATATGAAGTATAGAAGAAATATTGTAATAATAAAATATTCAATTTTGATGAATCTCCATATTTCAGACCTTCCCGAATTCGAAAAAGACATTTTTGATATTAAGACCGTTTGTGAATACGATAAGTTAAAAAAAGGCTTTGAGGTAGGCAGTTGAAATTCTATATATAGAATTATAACCAAATGTGTAGATTTCTGTCAACATTTGAGCAAAATCCATTATCAGGGATTCTCTTTGGATAGCTATTTGAGTACAAGGAAACTTGACAACTACAAAACGCCAAGAGCCAGATAGATGACATTTGGTATACAAGCTTAGCATTTAAAAGATCAAACTTTATAATCAAATTCGTCAAATAATTGATTTATTGTCAATGTGCATGTAAAAATAACTAATAAACGAAATGATTTAAATCAATGAAAATTGGTGGTTTCTGACTACAGTTGTAGTTTAGTGGGAAATTGTGGTGTTAGTCGACTCACAAAAAGTGTCGAAAATACATATTTTCGCGACTCATTCAGTGAAAATGGTACATTTGCCCCAAATATCTATTTTTTGACTCGCGTACCAATATCATGCGAGGAATTTGCGGTTTCATCAAACATCCGATGCTTCATGCAGAGGAAGAGAGAGTTAATACCTTTATTAAATGCCAACAGAAAAAAAGTTTCTTAGAGACCAGTTCCATTCGTTCATCCTGTCTCTTCAAAATAGTACTGCAGCCCCTCAGAATCGCCTTTTAAAGGACTTCTTTTGTCCATGTAACTTTTTTTTGCATGTTATCAATAGAGAACATCTAAATTTTTTCAGCGTTTTTGATACCTGTTTTATTTTGCTGTTTTCTAGTGAAAGAGTAAAATTATTGCGATGTTCTAATGAAATTTAATCCTCTTTTGGAGCAACGGCTCCATGGTGCTTCGTGATTAAGTGGCTTTGGAAAAGAGAAGGTATGGAGTTAGTAATAAGGTGATATTGAACAACCATTGTGTTACTGGCTATATCCGACAAAGTCAGATGACAAGTGGGGTGGGAATTAGAAGGGAGTCAAATTCCAAGTGGAATGTGAATTGAAAGCAATGCAATTACCGTTATCTGACCACAGTTCAGAATGTTACATCTTTCTCAAAATAACCATCGCGGTATTCCAAAACGATGCATAAAATATATTTTAACTAAATTTATTTATGAGCAATAACATTCGTTTCATTTCAGAAAAGTATAGAAATATTTCTCAAATACACTTGAAGCAAGCAGCCGATAACGCTTTTTTATGAAACAAATAAAGAATAGGGTAAAACGTTTGTTGAGGAAGACATATAACATATAGTAGAAATGAACTCTCTTCTGTGAAAGTAAAATTATGATAGCGTTTTTTATTCTTTTGAAAGATTAAATTGTTTCAAATGTTATTTCCCATAAATCAATAAATAGTTTTAAATGATATAGTTGTATATCGTTAAATCTAAAACCTTCTTTTTATTAACTTCTTTATGTCAAACAACCTTTATTTGCAATATTTTAAATGCACACAAATACTTGACATAAATCCAGTGAAACGACTGTTCGACTAAGGCTGTGTCAGATTATTTTTCAAGCTGTCATGGATTGTTCAAATTTTTGATTGTCCTGTTACTCCTTAATTTCAAGTTTACGGAATTTTTTGAAGTTGAATGAGTTTCCTCACTGATGAAAGAAGTAATATTTCTGCATTTTTTAAATATTGAAATAGCGTTTCAATAATTTTTTCCCTTTTTATTCTATCAAAAACTAAATTATATGAAAATGGCACAAATGGAAAGGTTTGTTGCTAGTATTTCCTCAAAATTGAAAATAAGACGAAGATTCTTATGTAGAATAGTATTTTTAGAATGTTATCCTTTAGACAAGGTTATAATTCCTCTTTTTTCATTATATTTTAAAAAAAGTAAAGAATATTGTAATGGACAACTTAGCTTAATATCTTATGCGGTATTCACATTTTTAAGAACAATAGAAGTTTTTATACACGAAGCATTTAAAGAAAGTATTTTAGTTTACTTAAAATTAAAAAAAATGTTGACATATCTTAACCTTTAGATCTACCTTAATCTGAAAAGAAATTTGTAGAATTATATCAATCTGCATACCACCATGACTGATACATATGCAAATCGCAAAAGAATCATTCTACAGTTAGAGTTCACTTAAACACTATCAATCCAAAAAGAAATTGGTACCTTTACATTACTCTCAAATTTATAGAGTTTTTTCCCGACGTAACTTCAAATGGAATTTGCTAAATGAATCTACAAATCTCTACTCTAAATACTCTAAATAAAATTCATGATTCCTGCAGTTTTTAGCGCCTTCCTTTTTAACGCTCAATACTGAATTCAATGCCAATGTTAAAACAGATGTTCGTCTAATGGTCATCCAATTTTGTCACCAAGGTCGAAGATCTATTTAATTTGCATCAAATATATTTTAAAACTGCTATGTTGCACATTGCTGCGAAACGGGAAAATGTATTTTTTTGGAAATATAAAGAACTTAGATCATCTACTGAATTAGTATGCATTAAATTTACATGAAAAACTTATTTCTAGACGTTCCCAGGCTGGAAACTTTGGCCTTCTAACAAATCCCCACTTTTAAACAGTTTTAATTACTTTGATAGCTCTGGGCATGAAGCTCTACGAAATATATTTGAATTATCGCCTGACGACAAATATGTTACCTTTTTTTAATCCCTTTCTACATTTGCATTTTACACCATCAGAAAAGTTGATTTACCTGAGAAATGAAACAACCATACGAGTAAATGGTGTAAGTCCGAACGGGAAATAGGTGTAGAACTGACACTGCAATTTCAAGATATTACAAATGCCATTTGCACCTTCAAATAGCAAGAATAGATGAGAAAACGACACCCTTCATTTTAAGAAAGACATATTGAAGTGCTTCTATACAAATCATTTCGATTATTTGGTGAAGTTCCATTTCATTATTTATATATTACCCATTGAAGATTTCTTAACCAGATAGGTTTGTACCATCATCTAGTTATAGTGCCATTTCTACTCCCCGATGAAATTCAGTAATGAATAAGCGGCCCCATTCCGGAAAGGGATACATCTCGTTACAAAGGAGATTTCTCCTAAGATGCAATTACGATAAACGGGTGCCTTCCGCTCCCTTTGTGCCATTCTGTTTAATGGCTAATCATAATAGTTACAATAGTTAGAATCATAGCCCTATCTATGAAACGTTATGAACGCATTGGGAAGCCTTTTGCATTGCTGGATACAAAGAGCTTTAGCGTTTGAATATTCCAATTTGCAGGATCGTTAGCTATGTCTATAATGTTCTGAGGTTTGCGGAATTGAATTTCGACCGTGAAATTGGACATTCAAATATATAATTTATGAAGGCGATGGAATGAATTTAAATTCTATTTATTCGCATTGTTGTTCTATTCATTGCTCTAGCATCGGTAAACATGCCCATTGAACTGTTAATACTTTTAAGAAAAAAATATTTATTTGAAAAAAGTAATTCTTTAATATGTAATATGTAAGCGCAAGATTAGTTTAGATTTATGTATTAAATTTATTTTCAGCAATATGTAAGCAGTAGAAAGATTTAAAAAAAATGCAACATCTCAAAGCCTGGAAAATCTTTCGGTAAAAAAAAAATCAAACGATTTACTTTATTCATCTAATAAAATACTAAAAATTATATATTTTTTTATTTGTAAAATAAATATTGTTAATGTTTAATACTCCGAAACATATTTTGTCGTTTCGAAACTAGTTTATATCGAAAAACTAAAACTAATTATTATGATTGAATGATAAGAATTTTTTTGTTTAAAAATAATTTCTGGTAAACACTTATCTCCATACGGAAATTATGTATGTGGGATTCAGATACTCAAATATGCAATTCATTGGTTTACTTATTTTCAGTTAAGACTTCTATACACTATCTTTTGACGGTACATAGCAAATTAATAATTTAAGTGTTATAAGAGATTTTAATTTGTGAATTGAGATGAAATTAGGATAACCAGGGAAAATATCTTTGTAATAATGTTTATAAATTTATCATGTTTTTCAATATAAACTGCTTTTTTTAAATATATCTAGCATAATTCGAATTTATTAGCCGAGTTTCAATTTTTCAATGATTTTTCTGGGATGAATATTTTTTATAAAAATTTATGCATGATTGTGCTGCGGAATTTAAATTTTTAATAAAATCTAAAACCTGACAATAAAGCACAAAAGACCCTAAAATTATGGAGAGTTTTATAATTTATCGATAGGTGTAAACATACAGTATCGTTTTAGAAGTTTCTTTGTCTTGTCTCGGGGATTTTAAATATACTTGAAAAAGAGTTCAAAATAGTTCATCAAAGTCTTTTTGGAGAGTTGATCTCTAGTGAGATCTGAACGTGCTGTTGCCGCTGTTTAGCAGAGGGTTTTCTAGCTGCTCCTGTTACTTCTAAAAGTGCTACATTGTGTTCCTTTTGTTTGTGTTTCAAGTAAAATAGCCATTATTCTTTGCTGATACAATGGACTTTATAGGTATAGCCAAGATAATTATATAATTATAACACTTTCTGTAACTATAACTTTATGCACTTACTGTAATTCTAAGAATGCTATTTTAATTTTAATAAGGAACATAAGTGTAAATTACAACGAGAGGTTTTGATTTCGTTTTGTATTCAATGTATCTCCTACAATAAACTCCTTTTAATTTAGGTATCCTGGGTTATCTTTTACTTAATTTTAGGAACTCAGGAAATTAGGAATTTTTTGCCTTGTAGCATTCCTGAATGCGGTTGCATTTTACAACCAAATCCAAAAATTACATAATCACAAATATTCTACTTCGTAAGAAGTATTTGCCGCCCCCCGTGGCCAAACATTTTGAAGATTTGTCAGATTATTCTCAATTTTAGTTTTAAAAAAACACACACCATAAGAAAAACTACTCAAATCTGAAATTATATAAGTGCTACAGAACTAAGCTTATTATGGGATATAAGAAAAATAAAAGCAAAAAATAGAATGAATGAATGAATGAAAGGAAGAAGATAATCTCCAACAACACGCTGAGACAGTTATAATTTGGATAATTTGCTTTTGTGTTATATTTATCAGACAGTTTATAAATTATAGGAGATTCGTGAATAATTATTTAATTTTTAAGAAGGAAATTCCTAATTAAAAGGTGATAAATATTCTAAAATTATTTCCTAAATAGGGTTATGTTGTTTTTAACTAAATTTAAACACATTAGGATTGAAATCAGAATAAAGTTGTACGTTTCGGTGTTCCGTTTCTTTAATTATCTAACTAATTGCATTCAACAACTATCACTACTCGAATAATTTTTAAAGACGAGTCATTTTTTTCTAATTTGAAGAAACGATCCATAAAATGCATGAAAAAAAATTCGTCACAAGCAAAATATTCTCCTAATGATACTTTATGGAAAACATCTTGAATTCCGCAGCTTTTTTCAATCAAAGACCTCAAAAGTTGTATCGTAAATTCTGTGTATCATGTTTTTCTCATTATCCAAAGTGTAATGCAAAAATCACAGATATAAAATTATTTCTATAAGAATTAGCACTTTTTACAGTACTTGATTTCGCAAATTATATTACTTTCTAAACTTACGTTACATTACGTTCCATAAATTATGGAATGCATTTTTATAGCAAATAATAGCCGAAAAGAATATTCTGAAATATACTATAACGCTCTATTAACAATTAGTTTGTCATTCATAATTCGCATGGTGTGGTTCGGTGTATTTAATCCAGCCGGTGGTTCAGTTATTCAAATCAAGTCTGTATTTTTAAAAAAATAACAAAACTTTAATAACGAATGCAACTATCAACATCAACTGCTCTCTTCGATGGCTACAAGCCTTCTTCTATTGGAAGTTCACAGCGTCCTCTATGTATTAGTGGGTTTTTCCAAAAATCATATTGAGTGAAAAATATTACAACTTATCTGCATGTTTAGAACGTGAAAATATCCTTCCTTTTAAATGCAAACTTCATTCAAATATTTACTTAATTTCTATACTAACTACATAACGAATTTATAAACTTAAAATCAAACTTTAAAAAGTGAAATCAAATCCTAATACAAATAAGATTATATTTGAAAATTTTAATTTCTATATTGTATAATTACCTATAAACGAGGAATTTTTAAAAGTAAATGTGTTTATTAATTTTTATGCAGGAGAGACACGTTTAATTACAATAATGTGAGAAGTAAATTATTTAATCCTTTAAGCTAGTATCTTCCATTTTTATGCAAGAACAATTTTTTTTTACATAATACGAGTTTGTTACATAAATACGAGATTTAAATTAGTATTTTACCATACAAAGGCACTAATTTTGAATTTCATTTAACAATGAAATCAATGGAGAAATCTGGAAGGAAGAAAAAAAATTATTTAATATTTAGTTACAATCTAGGAAAAGGAAAATAATGCAATTGTTTAGGGATGAGTAATACTGACTCTTAATAAAGTCTTTTAAACATTTTACCGGGATTTGCCATATGCTTTATCTAAACATTTAATGGACTCGGAAATAATTCCAGCCTAAGTTTCCCACTGCTTACGGTATTACTCAAATAACAATACAAATACCGAAAGAAAAATAATAAACCCAATATTAGCATTTTTCTCAAGCTAAAGCAAATAAAAGTAACTTTAAAATTGCTTATATAAATAATGGAATTTACTTGATGCATTTAAAAATTTTCTTTTGTTAATGTTAGTTTTTGTGTAAAAGAAATGCAAATTGTAACAGGGATCACATTTTTAATCTATGATATTATGAAACATGATTTTATTTTGAAACTCTTTTTTTATCTTAGTAAAATATAAAGCACTATAAAATTTGTGTGAAAAAAATTGCATCAAAGAATGTTCATGTATATATTGGATAAATGTTCTATGAGGAGATGGATAAAAAATTACTTTTTTTTTTCATAAGAATAGATGAGATATTTTTATATATAGTACCATAAATTTTTTTCCAGAAACTGAATATTTTTAATGAACTTTCCCTGATCACTCATCAGTATATATGCAATCTAAAAAATGCTTTTAAATTTTTAATATTTTTTAAAATAAAAGCTATTTTATCATTTATTTTGTATAATAAAGTATTTATTCGCTATTTCTTCCTTATTTGTCCTTAATTTTTTTAAAATTAATTCCTTTAATTTTCCCATTTAAATGCGATTTTTAAATTGTGTTATAATTGTTTTCAAAGATGCTAATGAGATATGTAATTTTTAAATTCTTTTCACTATTAATATTAAGTATTAAAAAATGAATTTTTTATTTAATATTTTTTAACTTTAAATATTAAAGTTGAAACAATTTTACACGCACACGCACAATTAAGTTCAGCAAAATTACGTAGGAGACTTACATTAGCCTAAAGATATGTCGAATATTAGTTACAGATGTTCTTTTTATTGAAACCATTATAAATATTTTAGCATCTGTATTTTTCCACCAACAAATTTTATAATTTCATGTTTTTGAAAATTTAAGAAAATTAAGGGAACAAAACTCTAGTTGCATAAAAGATAGAGTAATATTTTTTTCAAAATTTTTTTTACGAAGATTCTAAGGAGTGTAGATTTCATTTTTTTCAACTTTGAGTCTTGGACAAAAGACAAAAAATAAACAAAAAATAAAAATGGGTTGATAAGAGTTTGCCTCATAAAATGCAAAATAAGGTGGGGCGACTAAACTCAAGAATTGTATTTTTTTTTTCTTTCAAAACGACGTAATCTTTACGAACCTACTTTATCGGAAGAATGAAGATTGCGGAGGAAGGAAATTCTTCAAAATTACCCCTCTGAATCTTTCATGGAAATTCTTTTTTCACAACAGACAGAAAAGAATCTATTTGTTTTTCAATAAATTTTTTTGTACTCTTATCTGTGTGAGGTTTAAATTGAAGAAAGTCATTGTTATGGAGGTTTAATAAGCGTTTAGGTAATTTCATTAAAATGTAGGTTTTGTTTGGGATTAATTTCGTCACATTTAAGGAGAGTACTTTAATAGAAATTACTAAAATTATTGCTCTGAATTTTTTTATATGAAATTATTTTGCTTTAGAGAAGCGTTTCTATTTCTTTATTGCAAGAAAAATAGTTTAGAAAAAATTATGAAATGTGCTAAAATATAACTAATAAATATTTGAAAATAGATTAATAATGTATAAATATATAAAAAATTTTTTTTTAAAAATTACTGATGAATTTGCGATTATTTTGAAAATCTTTTTTATGCAAATGTTAACTTAAATTCAGTTAATTTACAAAGCTTTAACATTCTTTCCCATTGCTCCAACCATTTTAACTTTTTTCAATTATTTTGTAATAACTTAATAATTGATTAGTCATGTCTTAAACGAAAGCAACTGGTTTCTGTAAAATTTAATTTGGTATACTATTTCTTAATTTGTTTTAATGATTAATTTGTTTAATGATTTTAATGATTATTTGTTTTAATGATTTCTTAATTTGTTTTAATAAGAGTGAAAAGAGGGGCTTAAGATTTCAATTTCAAATTAATTTCACATAAGAATATTATATCGAATAAAAAATTGGTTCGTATAGTAAAAAACCTGTTTTAAAAGATTCTTTGATAGTTGTCATTTATTAGAAAAAAAGTCGACGAAGCCAATATACTTGTAAATAAAAGGGAACTTTATATCTAATCTTTTCTCTTACACTGCGAGGAAATATTATAATTAATTTCATCAAAGTATAGTCGGCTGATCCCTGTATTTGATGTATTTGATTTGCCAAAAGTTTTTGAGACATTTTGATAGATTTTCTCCTTCCAAACTACATTGTAGCTGAAAGATGGTTTTGGAATTATAGATTTATAGAGATTTAATACACATGCAGAAAGTAAAATACATTTATTTTATTTTCTGCATGTATATGAACATAATTCACGAAACATTGAGTTAAATTTTAAAATTTGGTATTTGGTAATAATAACCGTACATATTCAAATTCTTTCAAATCTTGAACGAAATTCATTCTCACAAAATCTGCATGCCCTAAATTTGAAAAAAAAAATACAATTACTACAAAACGAAATCCCCCCTCCTCCCTTTAAAACTTCTGTGAAAAAAATAACGCGCAGCTTTAACATTTAAAATGTATATCAATATCAGATCTTGAAATAATTTTTGAGATTTTCAGAAACAAACTGTTTTTGTTTCTCTTAATAAATCTTTTAAAAATTAATGATCAGGCATCTGAATCGAAAACAATTTAATTTTCTTATGACTCTGATTTTTTCCAAGTTTCCACTTTTCAAAAATGAAAGTACTACAATATGCGACAGGATAAGACAATATTCCAGACCTGCTTTAAACCAGTTCAGTCTCTGTTCACCACTCATTCTGTTTTCGGCTGATAGATTGCTAATATGTATATTTGTATGAATGTTAAACCTAAAACTTAGAAATGCGATTACTTAGGTATATGATCCTGTTACTAAAATTGTGTTTCTGTGTGAACTGCTGATGCCAATCGGCCGATAAAAAGGCATTCCAAAACGGAGCCTGTTTTTTCTTACTGGTCTGCTAGTCTCTAAAAATAAATATCTCGGGTCTCGAAGTATACAAGAGTTTCTGAAGTTTTAAGCGGGGAAGGGATATGAGTTTTATAGGAAAAAATGAGAAAAAAATCCGTGGAGAATATCTTTTTTTTTGCTGCTGTATGGTGCGTCTAAGGCCGAATCAATCAAAGCCGATGTGAATCCATTTCTATACTCGAAGAAATGTACAACGAATCCGATACTTGTAATTTTTAAGGAATTTAAAATGCCATTTTTTGCTGATGGAGCTAATTGAGATTGCATTCATATCATAATTAATCGAACTATATGGTATAAAATCTTAAAATGATCATGTGTATGTGGATGGATCGCAAATCAAGTACCTATACTTTCCCGAGAATGTTAGAATTCTTGAAGTTTCTTGGTATCTAAATATTTTATTAACCCTTTATCCCCAGGAAAGTAATTCGATGCATAATTATTTACCTAATACAAAGATTCAAAAAACATTCATCGATCCAAAAAAAAATATAATTCTTTTAAGTCGAATTCTCCCATGCAATTTGCATTTTTAGATATTTTAAATAATCAAAATTTTATAAATGAATCGCCAAAATGATACACCATCTTCAATGATTAGTAAGAGTCATAATTCGAGGAAAAGGGGTAATATATCCTTGTTTGTCTCTTTCACGATCTAACACCAATCCAACTAATAGTATATGTCGGATGAAAATGTATTATTCCGTTGAAATTAAACTATTTTATAAAGAGATATTTCAATTATTTGTTTTGATATATAAAAGGATATGCTTGTAAACGTTACAACGAAAAATACACTCTAAACGAGAAAATAAAACAATACCAAATACAAACAAGTTATGTAATTTACGTTGTGAATTACTTGTTGAAAAATTAAAGAATTACTGTTGTGCAATCTTATTTATTGAAAGAATTGTGTGATTTGTGTTGTGTAATCTTATTTGTTGAAAAAATAGGTGATTACTATTTGCATTCTTATTTATTGAACAATTTGAAGATTACTGTTGTCCATTCTTATTTGTTAACAATCAAGGGAATACTGTTCGGCAATCTTATTTAATGAGATAACTTAAACTGTTAAGCTTACCTCTTCGAATGTGACTGTTCAATTTCTCGATTTGCCTTTAAACAGAAATTAGTACACTTATCGACATACACTGATGATAATTCGAATACACAAGAGTGTAACCAGTGTATTTCGTATTTCATCGACGTATCTGGTATGTGTAGAGATTTGTCAAAACATATTAATTTCTTACTTTTTTATGTACATATATATCGTTTGCAGTTAAATTTTTAACTTAGAGCCGAAATTTGACAAATTTTTTTAAGATCACTTATTTTGTAATAATTCTAAAGCAGATTACTGCCTTTTATTCTAATATTTTAATGTATTTTTATGTATACACTTAGGTTTTTATGAAAAATATTTTTATCTTCTAATTTACAGAATATTAAAATATTTTACTTGCTATCCCCATTAAACACTTTTTTTTCATACAATGAAAGATTTTTAAACTCCATGAATTTCAAAGATGCATCTGGAAGGGAAGTTCTAAGTATTTTCTGAAAGTTGCCATCAGCATGTAATTTTTTTGCCATCATGACTTTTCTTAATTTTAGCTTTACAAAAATTCCAAAGAATTGAAAAAAAATTGACTTGTCGACAGTGGTTTCAGTAAAGATCAAAGGAGCAATAAAATTTTTCTTTTTTTTATTATGTCATCAAAGGAAGCATTTTTTCCCCTTTTATTACGAAATCGGAAGAAAGAAAAATAATAATTAAAAAAATAAAACAGAAAAAAGAAGCAACTATCAAAAGCAAAATAAGTTCGAATACCTGATCTCGAGATAACTGTCGCAGTTTTTAAATTCTACTCTAGTCTAGCCAGGGTATTTTTTTTATTTTGCATTCATCCTTTGAAGATAGCAAAAATCAGAAATAAAGAGAAACGCTCTTTTTTGGAAACATTTTTTAAATTTACTTTTTAGAAAATAAGTTTTCTCAGAATTTAGAAAGGTAAATCTAATTTTTAGATCTTCTAGTTATTTAGTTAACCAAAGAATTTGGTTTTAGATCTTTTGGCTAAATTTTTTTTATTTAGTTTCATCTGAAGTAGGGAAAGTTTGCTATGGAGTTAAAGGAATTTTTGTTAGTTTTTATAATTTCTTATTTCTTCCCCAATGAACACATAATTGTACAGACCCAGGAATGTTAAAGGTATTTTCAAAAATTCGAATTGCCTTGCATTAAATATTAATTTAAGTTGAAGCTTGATGATATAACAGTCTTTGTTCCTTTAACATGAACTAAACATAATTGGGATTTTTTACGTATTTATAATGAAATTATTTTACATACTAAATTCCAAAAGATTTTAAAGTTAAAAATATATAACTTTAATGCATAATCATCTTGATGTAACATTTACATTGCTCCACCTGCTTACTTGACTTTATTTGTTCTTCATTTAGACACTTCATGGGTCAATCGGATAGTAAGAATTCTAGGCGGCCTGATCTATATCTGAAATCGGTTACTGTTGGCAATTTTGAAAGCTTAATTATGTTAATTTTCAATAAATTTCTGGATTCTTAAATTTCCAATTAAGTTTCATATCTCATGTAATTTAGTTAAGGTTATGAGGATATGTTTGAATGTTTGAAAGGTTTTGGTTCAATATCACTTTAAAAGATAATCTGAAATTGAGATTTAGATTTTATGAAGCATCATTTCAGATTCTTGGCAACTTGACTTCACTATAGAGTTAAAGTCTGTGGAAATTGGAATGAAAAAATGAGATTTTAAATTATTACAAAGTCATCCTATTCCTCAAATATATGGTCATATTCTATTAACAATGCCCATAGTAACTTAAATGCAAGAATTTTCACTTTTAAGATGCTTTGTTAAATATTTTGCATATGTAAAACATATATTTTCTGGCATAAATTCTTACACAATACGAATAAAGCAAGCTATTATGATAATTTACTTAAAAGTACAAACGACTATTTTTGGGATTTTCTCATTCACACAAATATATAATATTCAGTTGGGTTTTAATATGAGAGTACTTCTATGGTGTTTCCATATTTGAAATAGAAGACGTGCGTTTATTAATGCCACATATCTTTTTCAAAAGAGAAAAGGACGAAAAGTTTAAAAGAATATCCAGTTAATTCAAATTTTTTAGCACTATAGTATCACATTCTCCTTTTACTTATAGCCTTATGTAACTTTCAAGACTCACTGTAAAATGTCTTTTACAAAATTTGCTTTCTCAAAAATAATAAAATCCCTGTTCGAAATTTTTCTGAATATGCTCCAGGAACAGAAAATTTTTGTTTAACTAAATTAAAACGCAAGAACCTCCCCCCCACACACAGCCGTTGTGTACCAGGTGTATTCGAAAAGTAAATAATGTTTAAAAAACGCACTTTTTCAAGCCAAATTTTATTTTTGTATGAACGAGAATACTTTAAAACACTTATTGTAGAGGGTTGAAACTTCCGGCAAACCTATTGGGATCAAATTTTGTGAGAACCCCAAGCAGTCTATAACAACTTCGTATAAAACAATACGCGACATTTGTTGAAATTAGTCTGAAAACGTAGTCATTGTGAACCGTCTATTCGCATGGATTTTCCCATCAACTTTCCTTAGCAGATCATCGTTAAAAACTAATGGACGACCACCTCGAGCATCTTCGTGGATATTTGTTCGACTTTAATTAAACATTTTAACCCACTTTCTCATCATTCTATCATTCATCGTGTTTTCATCGTAAATATTTTAAATTTGAATGTAGATTTCAGCCGTCATCACATTCTTTCGAACCGATCTACAGACGGAGCTTTGCAGTCGGTGGGATCATGGTCTTAAGCCTTATAAATGTGCACAGCAAACTAAAAACATAGCATACTTGAACCAAATTGGGTCAGTTGAGAGTCAGTGGACAAGAAAGGCTGAATGCAACGACACTTACTTTCCGAATACTTCTCGTATTAATTTTGCTTCCATTGAATTTTTTCAACGCTGCGCAGCATTTTATAGAGTCAAAAATGTTGCAGTGGAAAGTGATGGCAAAAAGATATAGGGGGGAAGATATAAGTAATATTGGAAAAAAATGTGCATAAATTTTTTCACTGATAAAAATATTTAAATTTTGAATATTCTCCGAAAAAAATCCATATTTCGAATGCTATAAAGAAACTGAATTGAAGAATGATAAGGAAGAATGTATTTATATATTGCTACGATTCTAGCCCTAACGCTTTTGGATTGAATGGAGTTTACTTTAGGACACGACAAACAAATTTATTGACATATATTTATAGGATGACTTGATAAAGGAAAACTTCAGAAAAACACAATCCAGTAGTCAACAGTCACTTACAGAGTAAATGCAAGCCTTACGCACAATAAAAACAGACTGCAAAACAGCTATCGTATAGCAAAGTAAACAGTAAGTCACTGCAATTTCAATTATACAACGTTAACACAGCTCACCAATAACAGACGGGAAAAAAATCCGCTAGTCCAGCGAGACGCTTCTCTTCCGAGAGGAAATTCTCTACTATCCCTTATATAGCCGACCAAGCGCGCGCCCTAAAGCACGCGAAACAATACAGCACTTCACGTATGATCCAGTGGCTACCAGACTATTTCTTTCACCAAACCAAACCGGCTGGCGTGAAGCTCCTCGTCAAACGTCGCCACTTTCGGTGTGCTTCCGTGGCGCTTACTCTTTTGTAACAATATCTTAACAAAGCGAAATTTTAACAGCATTTGTCACACTAACTTCGTAGAATTTTTTGTTGAATGTGATGCATTTCGAATTTTACATAAGTTTGGAAATTTTCATGGTATATATTTTTATTATGAAACCTGTATAAAATAGAATGGTAGATCTTTTTATTGTTTATTATGAACGTTAAAATCAAGAAAATAGAGATAAATTTCAGATTTTTTTTGTCCTTGTCAATAACTGAATGTACAAATTTATGTTTAATACGTATTCTTTATAAAGAGATTTTGGTACGAGTAGACCTCATTGAATCAAGGTTCGAATGTGTTATGTAGCATATATGCAAGTTTTGGCCTTCTGCCATTTATCTACTACAAGCAAAGAATATCTTAAATTAAACGTTTTACATTTATAAAACTTCATATCCACAAGTAGACTTGAAGCTTAATGACATGTATAACAATGGCCACCTGGAGCTTTTATAAAAATTGTTACTAGCATGTCACTTTATTTTTTCTTCGTCTTCTAACTTTTAAGTTTAAGAAGCACTTCAGTGATAAAAACTCTTTTTATCGAAGACAATAGAAAAAAATAATCTCTACATTTTTAAAAAGTTTTAAAAGATTCAGTATTTTTTTTGTGAATCTTAATGTTTCATCAAGAAGGAAAGGAGTTGATAAGAGGTATATCACAAAATAACTCAAGAATATCTGAGCTGTGCATTTCATGGCTCCTTCAACAGTTTAAAGTCTTTGTTGTTCTAATTTGTCTTATCAAACATATGAAGATAGAACAGGGTGAATTTTCCTATAAACTTTCCCTTAAATATTTTAGTAGTCTCTTTTTGAAGAAAGAAATTTAAATTTTTAAAAATATTGTCATTTATTCTTTATTTTCTCTTAACCTTTCTGTCGAAGGAAGAAAGTCAATTATATTATTCTCTGTTCCTGAAATCAAAACTGACACTATGCCACAGCATGCGTGAAGAATACTTTTTAGACATTTAAAATATTTTTCGTTTTGCTGAAAAGCCATTGAAATATCTTTAGCCACCATTAAAATAATTTAAGTTCTGTAATGCTGTACCACATCATTTATGTAAAAAAAAGTAACCCCTTGCACTGGCTGGTGCATAATGTTGACGTTTTATTTATGTTTCAATTTTAATTAGTGAAAATGGTAAAAAGAAAGAGATTCAAGTTTCTCTCTCTCTTTCTCTCTCTCTCTTTCTCTCTCTCTTTCTCTCTCTCTCTCTCTCTCTCTCTCTCTCTCTCTCTCTCTCTCTCT